>JAHHZJ010001555.1:0-35454 GCA_021437245.1 Aegilops speltoides | reverse complement strand
GGTCCGGCCGCTTCATCCAACAATACCGCTGAACCAAAGTATGACTTGCGGTAAGCAAGATGACTTGTATCGCCCACAACTCACTTGTGTTCTACTCATGCATATGACATCTACGATAAAACCTTGGCTCGATGCCACTGCTGGGGAACGAGTAATTTCAAAAAATTCTACGCACACGCAAGATCATGGTGATGCATAGCAACGAGAGGGAGAGTATGTCCATGTACCGTGAGACCGTAAGCGGAAGCGCTATGACAATGCGGTTGATGAAGTTGTACGCCTTCACGATCCGACCGATCCAAGTACCGAACGCACGGCACCTCCGAAGTTCAGCACACGCTCAGCTCGATGACGATCCCCTGACTCGATCCAAAGAAAGTGTCGGAGATGAGTTCCACAAGACGACGCAAGCGCAGGACGATGATGATGTTCTATCGACGCAGGCTTCGCCTTAAACTCCGCGATTTAATATGGTGGAGGGGGCACCGACACACGCTAAGGAACGATCACGAGATCAACTTGTGTGTTATGGGGTGCCCCCGCCTCGTGATATAAAGGAGCAAGGGGGAGGAGGCTGCCCTAGGAGGGGCGCGCCAGTGGGGAGTCCTACTAGGACTCCTAGTCCTAGTAGGATTCCACCTCCCTTGTTGGAGTAGGAGAAGGGAAAGAGGGGAGAGGAGAAGGAAAGGGGGTTGCGCCTTGTCCAATTCGACCAGAGGGGGCGCAGCCTCTTCCTTTGGCCTCTCTCTCTATTCCCGATGGCCCAATAAGGCCCATATACTCCCTTGCTAATTCCCATAACTCTCCAAGATTCAAAAATACCCAATCACTGAACCTTTCAACTCCGAATATAGTCGCCCAATATATCGATCTTTACATCTCAACCATTTCGAGACTCTCGCCACGCCCCCGATCTCATCCGACTCAACTCCTTCGGTACATCAAAACTCATAAACTCATAATATAACCGCTATCATAACGCTACATGCATGTAGACATGACCTAGAACTATTCTCAATAATAACCAATAGCGAACCTCGATGACCATATTGGCTCCTCGTGATATTCTACGAAGATCTTTATCGGTCAAACCGCATGACAACATACGCTATTCCTTTGTCATCGGTATGTTACTTGCCCGAGATTCGATCGTCGATATCCAATACCTAGTTCAATCTCAAGTATCGCAAGTCTTTTTACTCGCTACGTAATGCATCATTCCGTAATTAACCTATTAGCCACATTGCTTGCAAGGCTTATAGTGATGTGCATTACCGAGAGGGCCCAAAGATACCTCTCCGACAATCGGAGGACAAAACCTAATCTCAAATACGCCAACCCAACATGTACCTTTGGAGACACCTCAGTAATTCTTTATAATCACCCAGCATGCTAGACGCTTGGTAGCACCCAAAGTGTTCCTCCGTAAACGGAGTTGCATAATCTCATAGTTACAGTGAACATGTATAAGTCATGAAGAAAGCAATAGCAATATTGAAAGTGCAACTAATCCCCGGTGGTTTTGGTAATTAATAACAACATATATATCATTGAACTAATCATTTCTTGAGAATATTTCGAAAGTTCAAGATATGGGTATGGCAATGACCGATGATGTGGACCCTCAAAATGCTAAGGAAAACATTGGCAAAAGCTCAAGACTCTATTTTTGGTTTAGTGATCCAAGATCACATTGAGTCCATAGGAAAGCCAATACTATTAAAAGGGATGAGGTTATGATGATGATCCGTTGCTCAAAGTGCTTAGTGATTTATCTCTCAAACTATCAGCAATCTTTCATTCCAACTTAAACCCATAAGTAATCTCGGTCCCACCGATTCCAAACTCACCATACCGAGATGAACCACCTCACCATATACCCAAACCCTAAGAATTTCGGATTTTCCGATTCCAAACTCGGTCATACCGAATTGGTGTTGCCAAGCTTCAGAATCTTCAGACTCAAATCGGTGTCACCGAGATGAGAAAGTCGGTCCCACCGAGATTGGCAAACCCTAGACTTTGGAAGAATCGACTAACCGAGATTGTATTTTCGTCCCATCGAAAATCCCAACGCTCACAAGATTTGAACTTTCGTCTCACCGAGTTGTCAACTTCGGTCCGACCGAGATTGGTCAAATGTGTAACGGTTGGAATTTGTGTGGAGGCTATAAATACCCCTCCACCTCCTCTTCATTCGTGGAGAGAGCCATCGAAAGAACTACCACTCCTACCTTACATTTCGAGAAGAAAACTACCTACCCTTGTGTTGAGATCAAGTTGCTCCACTCCCACCATATGAAACTTGATTTCTAGCCTTCCCAAGTTGCTTTCCACTCAATCCTTTCTTCCACCACAGCCAAATCAGTGAGGAGAGTTGAGTGTTGGGGAGATTATCATTTGAAGCACAAGAGCAAGGAGTTCATCATCACCAACACCATTTATTACCTTTTGGAGGGTGGTGCCTCCTAGATTGGTTAGGTGTCGCTGGGAGCCTCCGCCAAGATGTGGAGTTGAACCAAGAAGTTTGTAAGGGCAAGGAGATCGCTTACTTCGTGAAGATCTACCCCGAGTAAGGCTAGTCCTCCGTGGACGAGGCCATGATGGCATAGACAAGGTTGCTTCTTCGTGGACCCTTCGTGGGTGGAGCCTCCGTGGACTCTCGCAGCTGCTACCTCCGTGGGTTGAAGTCTCCATCAACGTGATTGATGATAGCACCACCTATCGGAACCACGAGAAAATCTCCATGTCTCCAAATTATGCTTGCTTTTCTCCACCTCTTATTTACTATATGTGCAATTTACTTTCCGCTGCCATAACTCTAGAATTGCATGTGTAGGGTGATACTTGACTTGGTCATCATTGTGAACTTGCTAAAACCTACTCAAATCAAAAGGCTAAATTTTTGTTGTCAAGTAGTCTAATCACCCCCTCTAGACATACTTCCGATCCTACAAGTGGTATCGAGCTGTGTTTCCATTGATTGGTTTCATTGCATTGACTCCATAAGCTTGGTTTCACAACCTAGGAGAGTATGGCGCTAGTGAGGGTAATTTCAGAGAGGTCCTTACTTTGATGGTTCAAATTTTGCTAGTTGGAAGCACAAAATGAAAATGCATATTCTTGACATAACCCCGCCGATGGGGCATTATTTGTGTTGGCTTGCAAGGTGAGTTCTTCGAGGAAGGAAAAGTTCCGATCGCGGGTTACATGATGAGTTATGGATGTTACGTAACAATGCTCAAGCTTGTGACATTCTCTTCAATGCTTTGTGTCCCGAGGAGTTCAACAAGATCAGCCGCCTTGAGAATGCAAAAGAGATTTGGGATACTTTGGTCGAAATGCACGAAGGTACCGAGTCCGTGAAGGAATCAAAGCTAGATGTTCTTCAAGGTCAGCTTGACAAGTTCAAGATGAAGGAAGGTGAAGGAGTCGCTGAAATGTATTCTAGGCTTGCTCTCATTACCAATGAGATGGCAGGCTTAGGAAGCGAAGAAATGACCGAATCGATTCATCATCAAGAAGATTCTCGAGCTTTGATGGAAAGTATGACACCGCAGCACTTTGATCCAAATGATGCCAAACTACAAAGATCTCAAGCCTACCAAGTCATTGGAAGAATTGTTGCTCATGAGATGACACTTAAAGACAAGGAAGAGCTTCACAACAAGTCAAGTGGTGCTTATAAAGCTGCAGCTTGAAGCTCCCACAACCTCAAGTGACAAGCTAGTTTCCAATGAAGAGATAAGCCTAATGGTGAAGAACTTCAACAAATTCTACAAGAGTAGAAGCAAGGAGAGAAGCTCAAAGTCTAGATCATATGATGAAAAGAGATCTTCTAGTCGTGATCGAAATCGCTATAATTGTGGAAGACCCGACACTACTCAAATGAGTGTTCGACTCCCCACAAGAGAAGAGAAGAATTCCAAGAAGAAGAAGCTCAAGAGAAGAGTCGCCAAAAGAGAGAAGGAGTAGAGATGATCGTTATGAACGAAGATCCTCTCGGAGAAGCAAGGATTCGGAAAGGAAAGACAAGTCATCAAGGAGCTACACAAGAAGAAAACATCAAGCTCATGTTGGTGAATGGGTTTCGCCCGACTCCGACAATCACTCCGAAAGAAGCTATCACTCCAACTCCGAATATAGTCAAGATGAAGGTGTTGCCGGTCTTGCTCTCGTGTCCTCCAACTCCAACTCCTACGACATATTTGATTCACCAAATGAGGGAATTGGAAGATGCTTCATGGCAAAAGGCCCCAAGGTATCACACCCTGAGTTTATTGACTTTGATAGTGATGAGGATGATTTGCTTGGTGAAGATGAGCTTACATGACAAATCTAGCGAGCTTAGTAATGATGAACATGCTAATAGTCTTTATAGTCGAGAAGAGTCGAATGACAATGCTATGAAGGAGATTGAGCGTCTAACTAAAGAACTAAACACTCTTAAGTTAGCTCATGAAACAACTCAAGAAGATCATAGAGAGCTCCTAAGATCTCATGAGAAGCTACGCCGAGAAGCTCAATCTAGAGCAAGAGCATGAGTTTCTAAAAGCTATCAATGACGATCTTCAAAGAAGAGTTCTTCATATCTTGCCAAACGACTTCTCTTGTCTAATTTCTTGCCACCTATTAAAACTAAGCATGACAAGCATAAGAAAATTCTTCATCTAGTAGTAACAATAATCATGCTAAATCAAATGTTGTTACTTCTAGTAATTCTCTTGATTCCACTAACAATGTTTCAAGCCAAGTTTCACTTGAGCAAGAAAATAGTCTATTGAAAGGGATTATAGAGAAAGGTGTCTACAAGAGTCTTGCCGAAGCAAGAGCTTTGAGGAAATTGTTCGCAAGCAAGGAAGACACCGAAGAATCAAGGAATTGGTTTTGAGCGAAAGTTCAACGCCGAGGGTGTTGAATGGGAAGAAGGTCAATATCCCACTCCAAAGTTTGTTTTCAAGAGAAGAAGTATGATCCTACTTCTTCAAATGAGGAACAAGCTCAAGATGACTTTCCACCACAAGACCACAAGCTAAAAGGCAAGGACAAGCTTCAAGAAGAGATTGATGCATTCATTGAAGCACCCAAGGCCATGGTCAAGTGGGTTCCCAAGGCCACTTCAAGTTCTACTGACAAGCTCAACTACTACCCCAAGGATTCCCATCAAGATGATGTGGATCCCGAAGAAGAAGAACTAGAAAGTTCTTGAGGGTGACTCCGCCAACATACTTCACTCACATTCATTTTGGCAAGAACTTGTGCAATCAACTTCCACATCTTGCACTAGTTCATGGAGTCACAAACCCTCATGTTGGTAAGTCAAGGGACAAGGTAATCATTGCTTTCATGGACATCATCTATTGTGTACTTCAATCTATGTCCATGGATATCCTTGTTTGTTCCTTGTGGGACTAACCCATGTAGGTATTGAAAGTGCCCGAATCCAAAGGATTGCTCCCAACTCTTGATGATCTTCATCAACATTGAGCATCCACATCTTCAACATCTACATGAAGTCTTCAACGACAACCCAAGGTTAGTTTGACCTTTGAAAGGGTTCTCACATCAAGGGGAGCTTTGCTCTAAAGAAATGAGCTAAAGCATCTTTTAATGATGTGAACACATTAATGCTTTTATGGAAAAGTGGTAACCCCACTTGTGCTTAAACGATGAGTATGACCTATGATCAAATGTTCTCATTTGACTCCTAAGTCAATATACTCATATATAGATGACCTAGTCATCGCCAAATTGTGTGCTAGAAGCTAGTGTTTTGTTTGTGCATGTTTGACACATATTTCATTTGCTATCTTATTGTGTGAGCATGTTGGATGCATGATTTTATCCATTCAAGGACATCCATTTGTTGCTTTGGACTTTTGGATTTCTTTTCGACCAAATGGATGGACAAGAATGCCTAAGTTCCTCCCCTAGCTATCTATGCTTTCTTGTCTCAAACTCTATTCATGCTTATGTCACAAACTTTGAACAAGACTTTTTCGGATGCACCGAGTGAGGAGCACTCTGAGCCACCGATCCGTCAAAAGCCTAACTTCCAAAACCTTTCTAGTACTTTCGGTCAAACCGATATACTCAAATCGGATGCATCAAATCACTTGGATTGATCTAGGTTTTCACTCGTGAAACCGAAGTTGTAAATTTCGGCGTGATCTGGTGTGTAATCGCACGCAGCTAACCATCTCGGTCCCACCGAAGTTTTCCAACTCGGTCCCACCGACACCAAGGGTATATATACCCGAGGATAGCGCTGATTACTTCTTCAAAACGCCGCCTCAAACCCTTCGCGCCGCCGCTTTGGTCTTTGGATCGCCTCCGCTGCCGCTCAGGCGCCGCTGGTCTCCATCGCCAACGGTCTTTCTCATCGCACCGCTGCCGGAGTGAAGCTCCACCAGATTGGGTGAGTTTCATCCTCTCGTGCTTCAACCGCTGATTCAATGCACGATAGGTTTTGCCTAGTTTCTGCCAAGATTAAAATCTTCCTATCCAGCAGATTAGATCATAGAACAAAATTTGAGTGAAAATTTTAGGTTAGGTTTCCGCGAACACATCTCGGTGTGACCGATTCTACATTCTCGATCGACCGATTTGGCCTCCGTCATTGACCGCACTTTTCGTTAAACCGAATTGAGCAAATCGGTAAGACCAAGTGAGGATTTAGTGAAACCCTAGTGCTCTCGCCAGATCGAAACCCATTTCGTCCAACCGAAAGTGGTGTATATGGTCTGTTTAGACACCTCGGATTCACCGAATTTATAGACTCGGCCGATCGAAATGTATTCTGTGAAAACCTAAAACTAATGTTTGAACTCATTCTTTTGCAAAAACCTCTCGCAGCTTGTGATAACTCTTCCACTCGCCTATACCTATTCTATTCACAAAGTTGTCAACATGTCTCGATGTAAGTGACAATGTAACAGGTCCGAATTGCCGCTGAGATTCCAGAGGCAGCTACAAGTCCCGAAGAAAGCAGTTTTTCAGATGATGGAGAGAGGAGCACTCCAAGTGGTTTGCCTGCAGCTGCTACCAGGGCCAGGAAGAAGAAGAATTCTGATGAGGAGGATTCTGACTTTGTTGCAGATGAGGAGATAACTTCAAAGCCAAAAAGGCAAGTGGTTGCCAAGGGCTATCAAGGGCAACAACAAAGAAAGGCACCAAAGAAGGTGAAGAAATCCACACTGCAAAGAAGCTCAAGATGGAAGAAGAAACCTCCAAAGAAGATCAAGAAAACTTCCAAGAGGAAGAGGCTAGTTCATGAAGAAGTCGATGATGATGACTCAGATGAGGAAGCACCCCAGCCTCCTCGTATGTGGTTGATGGGAGATGCCATCGTAAGGAGCACCCACAAAAGCTAAGCCATCAGCCAAGCAAAGGCAGCCCAAGCCAAACTTGCCGCCAAGCCAAAGAAGACTGAAGAAACATACCGCTTCAGAGAAGAAGAAGGACAATGTGCCACCCGCAGAATCATGATGAGGCTCATATTTTGTCAAGCTCGAGATAGAAATTGCTAGCTCATAATGATGCTCATCCTCGAGCTGAAAATATGAAGAAAAGGAAGGACAAAGGTCTCAGCTATGGAGGCAAGTTGATCCATATGCCACCAGAGAAGGACAGCTGCTGACTCTAGATTCCACACTAGAGAGCAACAAGACTTTATGAGATGTTGCTCATGGATAAGAAGCCAATTGTTGCCGACACCAGATATGTAGACCGGAATACATTGACAAGAAGAGCACAGAGACTATTTCCCACATGTGCATGAAAGCTTCACCGCATGTGGAGTTGCCGAGTTCGTTGGTCGAAATTGACCGCTGGAACGATGAGATGATCATGTGCTTTATGCCACCGCACATTTCTATCCAGATGGCGAATTGTATGGATGATGTATGACGTAGATTCTCCTCAACTGCTGAGGAATGGAGAGCGCTGCTGAATGCACCAAAGATCAAGGGATGATGACGTTGATGTCTATGGCATTCAAGAAAAATCATGAGTCGATGAGGAACATGTACAATGAGGTACCGACAAGGATGTTGAGTTCTGAAGCTTGATCAGTTTATCATCTTCGTGCAGGTCTCCCAACCACCAACACCATTCTCGAGGCATACTTTGATGCCTAAGTCAGAGACCACCGCATGATAAGAGGGTATTCTATCAACATGCTGCACATTCTAGATCAAGGCACCTTTAAGGTGATGGACCTCGATAGTTGAGACTATCAAGAGGACAAAGCAGCACTGTAAGAGGTCGTGTGGGTTTGCTCCGCATATTCAGATGCTCATTAATGCCAAGTTTGGCACGGACACCTACCGTTGGATAGACCCCACTTGCCATTGCAGCCGTAACATGAAGATAATGAAGTTGTGATGACCGAGGATGCTCCCACATCCGTGAAGGACATGCTAAGTCCGAAGTCGCCAAACAAGCTAAAGCTGAAAAGGAAGCAAAGAAGAAAGCCCAAGAGCGTTGGAGAACAACTTCGAAGCCACTCAGAGAATTGAACCACGCCAAAGATAGTACGCCTCGTGAGAGCCTAGAGAGGATCGTTGAAGATAAGTTCCATGCTCGATGTTGTCGATCAAGTGCGTGTCACCGCAACAAGCTTGAGGCGACATTGAGGAAGCGAAGAGGAGAAGGCAGAGCTCATGAAGGAGATGGAAGATGATTTGGTTCAGATGACTATGAGCAGCCTGCCCAAAGGCTCCACAAAGCCCAGATCACCGCTATTCCCGTGATGCACCCTGTGGCTACTACTTCAAGACCTCCCACAGCTCCATCGGGCCCAAAGACCAGCCCAAAGGTCCACTCCTCCACTCCACAGACTTCAGCAGAAGTTGCAGATGCCGCTATCTCCACTCCATCGACGCAGACAGAGCCGCCAGCAGAGTCCCTAGTGACGATTAGCTCTATACCTTTCAACTTTTGGTAACTTGTTGCCAAAGGGGAGAAATTGTATAGATCATAGGACTTCGAGAGAGAGAGTGCTCGCTTTTGCTCTTTCGCTTATGGTTTTCCTTGAGATACTTTTGAGTTCTTTGAGACATTTCGTGTTTGATACTACGCTTGTTTCTATCTTGATGAGTGCTTGATCATACTATGCTTAATGTGTGCTTAATGTTTATCATATTCCATTCATATCTTGTATGATCATTTACTCATGTCTTGGTGATTGGGTGCATGTTATTCATTCTTATCACTTTGTGCGCCCACCAAGATGTATGTGACATGGAAGAGTGTCCCATGATCCTAATCGATTGTGCATTTGCATTCAAACGCAAATCTTAAATAATGCACAAATTTAGGGGAGCTCTTGCTTATCACATACTTCTCAAAGCTTATTTATGTTATTCATTGATTATATCATTTGTCGAAGTTTTGATCTATATGTTGTCATCAATTACCAAAAAGGGGAGATTGAAAGTGCAACTAATCCCCGGTGGTTTTGGTAATTAATAACAACATATATATCATTGAACTAATCATTTCTTGAGAATATTTCGTAAAGTTCAAGATATGGGTATGGCAATGACCGATGATGTGGACCCTCAAAATGCTAAGGAAAACATTGGCAAAAGCTCAAGACTCTATTTTTGGTTTAGTGATCCAAGATCACATTGAGTCCATAGGAAAGCCAATACTATTAAAAGGGATGAGGTTATGATGATGATCCGTTGCTCAAAGTGCTTAGTGATTTATCTCTCAAACTATCAGCAATCTTTCATTCCAACTTAAACCCATAAGTAATCTCGGTCCCACCGATTCCAAACTCACCACACCGAGATGAACCACCTCACCATATACCCAAACCCTAAGAATTTCGGATTTTCCGATTCCAAACTCGGTCATACCGAATTGGTGTTGCCAAGCTTCAGAATCCTTCAGACTCAAATCGGTGTCACCGAGATGAGAAAGTCGGTCCCACCGAGATTGGCAAACCCTAGACTTTGGAAGAATCGACTAACCGAGATTGTATTTTCGTCCCACTGAAAATCCCAACGCTCACAAGATTTGAACTTTCGGTCTCACCGAGTTGTCAACTTCGGTCCGACCGAGATTGGTCAAATGTGTAACGGTTGGAATTTGTGTGAGGCTATAAATACCCCTCCACCTCCTCTTCATTCGTGGAGAGAGCCATCGAAAGAACTACCACTCCTACCTTACATTTCGAGAAGAAAACTACCTACCCTTGTGTTGAGATCAAGTTGCTCCACTCCCACCATATGAAACTTGATTTCTAGCCTTCCCAAGTTGCTTTCCACTCAATCCTTTCTTCCACCACAGCCAAATCAGTGAGGAGAGTTGAGTGTTGGGGAGATTATCATTTGAAGCACAAGAGCAAGGAGTTCATCATCACCAACACCATTTATTACCTTTTGGAGGGTGGTGCCTCCTAGATTGGTTAGGTGTCGCTGGGAGCCTCCACAAGATGTGGAGTTGAACCAAGAAGTTTGTAAGGGCAAGGAGATCGCTTACTGTGAAGATCTACCCCGAGTAAGGCTAGTCCTCCGTGGACGAGGCCATGATGGCATAGACAAGGTTGCTTCTTCGTGGACCCTTCGTGGGTGGAGCCTCCGTGGACTCTCGCAGCTGCTACCCTCCGTGGGTTGAAGTCTCCATCAACGTGATTGACGATAGCACCACCTATCGGAACCACGAGAAAATCTCCGTGTTCCAAATTGCGCTTGCTCTTCTCCACCTCTTATTTACTATATGTGCAATTTACTTTCCGCTGCCATAACTCTAGAATTGCATGTGTAGGGTGATACTTGACTTGGTCATCATTGTGAACTTGCTAAAAACCTACTCAAATCAAAAGGCTAAATTTTTAAGTTGTCAAGTAGTCTAATCACCCCCTCTAGACATACTTCCGATCCTACAAATATACTAAACGATCAAGTGCTAGGCTAACGGAATGGGTCATGACAATCACATCATTCTCCTAATGATGTGATCTCGTTAATCAAATGACAACACATGTCTATGGTTAGGAAACATAACCATCTTTGATTAATGAGCTAGTCAAGTAGAGGCATACTAGTGACGTTATGTTTGTCTATGTATTCACACATGTATCATGTTTCTGGTTAATACAATTCTAGCATGAATAAGAAACATTTATCATGATATGAGGAAATAAATAATAACTTTATTATTGCCTCTAGGGCATATTTCCTTCATGCGGGTCATCACCTACTAGATTGATCTTTCTTGCAATGGGAGAAGTGCTTAGCTTTGGGTTCAATCTTATGGTGTCCTTTCAAGAATGACAACAAAAGCAGCAGTAGGCACGATTGTATTGTTGCCATTGAGGATAAAAAGATGGGGTTTATATCATATTGCATGTGTTTATCCCTCTACATCATGTCATCTTTCTTAATGTGTTACTCTATTCTTATTAACTTAATACTCTAGATGCATGCTGGGTAGCGGTCGATGTGTGGAGTAATAGTAGTAGATCCAGGCAGGAGTCGATCTACTTGTCACGGACGCGATGCCTATATACATGATCATGCCTAGATAATCTCATAATTATTCACTTTTCTATCAATTGCTCGACAGTAATTTGTTCACCCACCGTAATACTTATGCTATCTTGAGAGAAGCCACTTGTGAAACCTATGGCCCCCGAGTCTATCTTTTATCATATAAGTTTTCATCTACTTTTGTTTGCATCTTTACTTTTCCAATCTATATCATAAAAATACCAAAAATATTTATCTTATCATATTATCTCTATCAGATCTCACTTTCGCAAGTGGCCGTGAAGGGATTGACAACCCCTATATTGTGTTGGTTATGCAGGTTCTTGTTTGTTTGTGTAGGTGCGTGAGTTTTGAGGAGCCTCCTATCGGATTGATACCTTGGTTCTCAAAAACTGAGGAAATACTTTACGCTACTTTGTTGCATCACCCTTTCCTCTTCAAGGAAAACCAACGCAAGCACAAGACGAGCAATTCATTACGTAATCGAGTAAAGAGACTTGCCAAGAACGAGATTGAACTAGGTATGAAGATACCGACGCTCAATCTCGGCAAGTAACATAACGACATAAAGCTTAACAACGATGTTGTTATGCGGCTTGACCGATAAAGATCTTCATAGAATATGTAGGAGCCAATATGAGCATCCGTGTTCCGCTATTGGTTATTGACCGAGATGTGTCTCGCTCATGTTCACATAGTTCTCGAACTCAGAGGGTCCGCATACACTTAACGCTCAATGATGTTTTGTATTATGAGTTATGTGATTTGATGACCGAAGTTTGTTCGGAGTCCCGGATGAGATCAAGAATATGACGAGGAGTCTCAAAATGGTCGAGACATAAAGATTCATATATTAGAAGGTTACATTCGACACCGGAATGGTTCGGCCATTTCGAGTACTGGGGTTACTGACCCCCCGAAGTTCATGGGGGCCTTCATGGCCTTAGTGGAAAGGAGAAGAGGGCCACAAGGAGGCCACAGACTTCCATGGCCATCCGAATTGACTAGGAGGGGCGAGCCCCTGAGGGAGTCCTCGACTAGGGGTGTCCGACAGCCGACTATCATCGCCACCGGACTCCAAGACTACGAAGAAACAAGATTGAAGACTCCGCCCCGTGTCCGGATGGGACTTTCCTTGGCGTGAAGGCAAGCTTTATGACACGGATATGTAGATCTCCTACCATTGTAACCGACTGTAACTCCTAGCCCTCCTGTCTATATAAACCGGAGGGCTTTAGTCCGTAGGGACACACAACCATTACAACAATCATACCATAGGCTAGCTTCTAGGGTTTAGCCTCTTTGATCTCGTGGTAGATCCACTCTTGTACTACCCATATCATCAATATCAATCAAGCAGAGTAGGGTTTTACCTCCATCGAGAGGGCCCAACCTGGGTAAAACATCGATCCCTTGTCTCCTCGTTACCATCCGCCTAGACGCACGCTCGGGACCCCACCCGAGATCCGCCGGTTTTGACACCGACATTGGTGCTTTCATTGAGAGTTCCTCCGTCGCCACCGATAGGCTTGATGGCTTCTTCAATCAACAACAACGACGCCCAGTGGTGAGACTTTTCTCCCGGAAAGATCTTCAGATTCGGGCGGCTTCGCGATCGCGGGCTAATTCACTTGGCCATCCGAGCAGATCGAAGCTACGCCCGCCGCCAGTCGATTTGAAGCCTAAACTTCACGGCAGACATCCGCGGAGACTTGATCTTTGATGGATCCGATCCGCAGCCAGCATGCCGCGACCGCCACGATGGGCATGATCTAACTCGCCACCGGACAAGACTGAGGCCGCACACGAATCCGCCTCGACCCATAGTCCGGAGCCGATCTCGTAGATCAAGACGGGTGGCTGGACACCGCCGAGCTGCAACTTCCACGGCGATGGAGACGTAACATCGACTTCGGCCCCTTATAAAGCTCGTGACTCGAGGTGCCGGACTCAACCTCTCGCGCCGCCAATCGAATCCGATTACGCCGATCATGGAGTTCACCGCTACGGACATCTGTCAGCACTCGCCCTTTGGCGACATCTTAAATTCGCTAAAGCATCTCTTGCTATCCGGAGAGCCCTGGCCGGATTATGGCCAGGATGGTTGGGATGCAGATGACGAAGATATTCAAAGCCCACCCACCACCCACTTTGTAGCCACTGTCGATGATCTAACCGACATGCTAGACTATGACTCCGAAGACATCGACGGTATGGACGACGCCGAGATTTAACAAGAACCAGCGCCATAGAGACCGAAGACCACCTCGCCATATGACATATACACGGTGGACACCCCAAAAGATGGGGACGACGAAGAAGCAGCTGGAGGCAGATTCCTTAAAGAACAGCCCAAGCGCCGACGCCAACGGGCGCCGCTTAAATCCAGCCACAAAGAAGAATGGAGATTCCGCACAGAGATAATAACACCCCGTAGTGCCAAGACAATCCCTCTAGCAAGATTCAGCGCAGAGGATGCGTACAAGCCCTCACGAGAGAGCGGCAGATTTAAGAGGTCGAGGATGATAATCACATACCTCCTTCCGAGACGAGGCAAGCCTCGACGATGACGAATTCGCCGTGCCCGAGGATCCCGCTTAACAAGAGCGCGAAAACGCAGGCTAATGGCCACAAAGAAACAGCCTAAAGAAAAAGCAAAGCAGCAGCTTCAAGCCGATCAAGACTCGCTGGCCGACAGATGGACCGAGGTCCTCGCGTCAAGAGTATGAACTCAACGCCCCTCCAAGAGTTACCTAAAACGCAAGTTGCTCTCCCGATTAGAGGAGGAAGCATACATACCTTCATCACCAAGGCAATAATACGCCGATCGACCACCCCGTGGTCGTGATGAGAGGCATCCGCACTCTCCACCAAGACCGCATTCTCGCATCGCTTCCAAAAGTACGGCCACGCGGAACGCACCGGACTTGCGTAGATATATTGAGGACAAAGCAAGGCAATCCAGATCCATCTATGGATCACGGGCGCCCACCACCCACGATGAATACCGCCGCACGGATACAACAACTCCGCCGGGCCAACACAGCAGCATAACGCCCTTGAGCTACGCCGTG
Organism: Aegilops speltoides; assembly: GCA_021437245.1. NCBI lineage: Eukaryota > Viridiplantae > Streptophyta > Magnoliopsida > Poales > Poaceae > Aegilops > Aegilops speltoides. The sequence goes on along the minus strand of JAHHZJ010001555.1, from coordinate 20,879 downwards.
ATATTGCTCAATACAGAGGCGCGGCACACCCGCTATGCTTCACTGACGAAGTAATGGATCATCAAATCCCTGAAGGGTTTAAACCCGTAAACATTTAATCCTACGATGGCACAACTGACCCCGCAGTTTGGATCGAAGACTATCTCCTTCATATCCATATGGCCCGCGGAGACGATCTCCACGCCATCAAATATCTCCCACTCAAGCTTAAAGGACCAGCTCGGCATTGGCTTAACAGGTTGCCCGCAGAGTCAATTGGGTGTTGGGAGGACCTGGAAGCCACATTCCTCGACAACTTCCAGGGCACATTTGTGCGACTACCGACGCAATGACCTAAGCCACATAATTCAGCAGCCGCATTTAATCGACCAGAAATTCTCGACACGGTTCTAACAAAGAAAAATCAAATTGTCGATCGTCCGGATGCAGAGGCCCTCGCAGCCTTCAAACATAACATCCGCGACGAGTGGCTAGCCCGCACCTAGGACAGAAAAGCCAAATCCATGGCAGCCCTCACATAATTAATGACCCGCTTCTGTGCGGGAGTGGATAGCTGGCTAGCTCGCAGCAACAACCTCAGTAAAAATGCTGGTAGTCCGAATACCAAGGACCACAATGGCAGGTCGCGTCGACACAAAAATACGCCGCGTTAACGGCGACGTCAAGGCGGATACGGCAGTCAACGCCGGATTCCGAGGCTCTAAACCCGGTCAGCGGAAGAAGCCATTTAAAAGAACCACCCCGGGTCCGTCCAATTTGGACCGAATACTCGACCGCTCTTGCAGATACATGGCACCCCCAAAAAACAGCTAACCACACCAACAGAGATTGTTGGGTATTTAAGCAGGCAGGCAAGTTAATTGCCGAAAACAACGACAAGGGGCTGCACAGCAACGACGAGGAGGAGACCCAGCCGCCGAACAGTAGAGGATAGAAAGGTTTCCCCCCACAAGTGCAGACGGTAAACATGATATACGCAACCCATATACCCAAGAGGGAGCGGAAGCGCACTAAGGGACGATATGCGATGGAGCCAGCCGCCTCAAGTTCAATCCATGGTCCTCTTGCCCGATCACCTTCGGATCAAGAGACCATCCAACCAAGATCCGCCATGGCGGATTCCCCGCATTGGTTTTAGACTCAATCGCCGGCGGATTTCACTCACGAGAGTCCCGATGGACGTGGCAAGAGTCTCGAACCTGCTTTATCAGATACAAGGCGCAAGATGGGCATAGACCCTCAAGGATTAAACCTACAAAGACGACCTTCAAATGCGCCATACCAGTGTTGAGGCTAATTGTACAGCTCACCACACCGAAGTGGTCTTCGATCCCTGATAATTTCAAGCGAGGAGTTAATCTTCGATATAGTTCCGCTCCGCAGCGGCTATCACGCTTACTCGGACGAACCGTGTTCGCAAAGTTCAACGGCGTCGCATTATGCATACCTCAAGCTCAAGATGCCAGCCCTCGTGGAGTCATCACGGTCAACGGAAATACAACGCCCTCCGAACGGAGGAACATACAATGCTCTCGCGCGTATACGAGCAGCCTTTCAAGGCATTTCGAGTCCGGACGTTAAACGACCGACATGGCCAAACGCTACCGAGCAACATCAATCAAGACCACCGCACGCTCCAAGCATCGCCAGAATAATGCGCCCCAACCCCAGCCCTCACATGATTGTAAGACCAGCCTCCGCACATCATTACGCCTCGAGATACCATGGGCATAGGGGAGGGGCTCGACCACACTAGGGGCTCCCAAGTGTGTCGCTTTTTATTTTTTATTTCCTTTTTACACAGACTGCTCACTGAGGTTCTCGTCCGGGCGGTGAACCCGCCAAACTCACGATGCAACAGCCAGGAGGGAAAAAGGCTACGACTTAACACTGTGTGGTCTCCATTAAGAGCATTAAATTTGATTATACACACCAGTCCGCAGCCCACCCTCGAGGGGGACATGTTTAATTAGTCCAATCCCTTGCTTATCAAGACTATTTGTATCATTCCGCACTCATAGCGTATCACCAAATAAATAATGCAGCATTTTTGCCTATAATTGCATCACTTTACATATATGTTCATTAATGACATCTTGCACCCAGATATTTTGGTACGGCCAATACACCAGGGCTTATGTTCCCACATTATGGTGTGATAAGTCCTAACACTTTCACAAGTGCGGCACCTCGAACTTATAGCATTATATGAATCGGCTTCAATCATGTCTTGGGTCAATAGTTGGGTTTGCCTGCCCCATGTTTTGGTACCTTACGCCTGCCTGCCGGCTAAGGTAGCACTGGAGAACCACCGCGATTGCGCCTGGCTGAGCTGGGCGAGCGCCAAAGGAGAAAGCTAAACTGACCGGCATGATAAGGCGAGAGATCGGTCACTATTCGAGAGGTCTTTTCGAGTCCCTAAAGACTTATGCCGCTCGAGCGAAGAACCGGATCATGTCCGCCAAGGCGTGATAGCGGCCCTAACTCGGTCTTCCAATACTAGGGGTTCACCAAATTTAAAATTATAGAATTCTATGGCTAAGGAGAGTGTTCAAGCATTATAAGTCCGGTTGCTTTGTTCGCAAAGTTGAGCGCCCCTAGATGGACCCAAAATGGGAACAAGAGTGCTCAAGTTTATCCCAAACACCCCAGACTAGTGGCATGGGGGTCAAGAAGCCGATTTGCCATCTCTCGATTTTATAAACGGTCGCATTGTATGTAATATTTTAAATTAAACAAGCATTGCTTAGCGATATGAACAAAGTTTTCAGCGCATGTGATAATACATAGCAAGTTTACTCAATAATTACATCTCGGGCACTCATCCGCAATCTTATGCACCCTTCAGACAGTCTTATAGTACATCTCGGCGATGATACTCCTTGCTCGCCGGTGGCGCTGGCCAATGATAAGCCTCTCCGCATCCAGCCTGCCCTAGTGCACTTTTTTGCGCTGGCAAGGGCCCGACGAGCACCTTCAATACAGTGAGCGCTGATGACTTCCACCTGTGGGCACGATCCACCAACCGCCAAGACGAGGCCGGCGTAGCTCCTGTGCATGGCCTCTCCAGCCACACCGACTATGAGGCCGCTCATGGCCTGCTCACTACCTTAGGAGCTCGACCACCGCTTCACCTGGTCGCTAGGGGCACTGGATGGCCGGCCTCAGCAGTATCGAGACCAAAGACCTTCTCTGCTGAGCTCCTCCTCGCCACGGTAGAATGCGGCGGATCGGATACATCGCGAGGCAGATCTGCAAACGCCTCGAGAGCTCCGACCGGGTAAGTGTCGTAGTTTACATTAACATGCTTGCTTTGCATGAAAAATGCCTTACCTCCGCTATTTTCTTCACATCCTCAACCTCCTCGAAGGGCCTTATGGGCCTCGGCCTTGGCGGCTTTGCACTTTCGAGAGCCGAGGCAAGCTCGACTCGAAGTTCGAGTCACGCCCAAACTCTCATGCTTTTCCATGAGAGCCCGGAGCTCTTGCCGCACCTCCGCCACCCGCCCCTCGCTTCTCTCGCCCGCCTGCCTGCGGGTCAGAGATTATGCTCGTCCGCTGACACAGCCTCCTTCAGGTTGCCACTCGCTCGCGGGCCCCGCAGCACTCCACGCTATCCTTGTTATTTTTATTGCAACCTAAATCCTTTTCTCAGAAGGTAACTATTCAAAGTGGTGTTACTCACCTTCTTTTTCCTCGAGCTGCTTGGCACGGCCGAGCTCTTGCTCGACCGCCGAGGTCCTGCTTCAAAGCACCGACCCGCAGCCAAGGCGGCAGAGGTCAGCAGCAAGAGCCCGCAAACCCATATTGACATAATTTTTAGCAACCTCAGATATATCATTTTAGATCCTCATCCGCTTTTCTTTCCAACACCGAACCGAGCATCGTGGGCTACCGTTTATGCGGTATTACATTGAATATTTTTAACTTCTTACCTCAAAGCTCGTTAGAAGGCTACCGCTGAACCTTCCAATCACCGAACTCATAATAGTGCAGTGTTCTTCCTCGATGGAAGCGCCCAAAGAAGTTGTCCGCGCCCGTTGATCGGGGCCGCTGTGTCACGGTCTTGCCCTTCTTGGCGGGGCCGCCGCCGGATTCTCGAACACCGGGGTTCCGTGGAGTCCGGGCGAAAGTCCGGAGGCTGCCTTGCGGCGCCCCGAGCCTCCTCCCGATGGGTCCTTCCTGGGATCCCACTCGCGCCCCGCCGCGCGAGGGGTGGAGGCAGCTGGGATGGAATCCACATCCGACGGAGCTAACGACCCGCCTGATGAAGCGGGAGATCATCATCGCCGATCAAGGGCAGCAGCGGCATTAGAAGGACACTATGTGACACAAAAGAGAAATTATAAATCATTTAGGAATCCGGATACTTACGATCTTGCCGAGGCCTGGCCCTTGAGGGCCACTTTCGCCGCCAACGCTGGTGTTGGCGGAGCTGTCCGGGGAATAGTCCTTCCTCTGACCTTTCGCCTTCGCCGGGAAGCCTTCTCTTCCTCTCCTTCCTCCGAGAGAGGGTCTTTCCTCTTCGCCTTCGGGAGGAGTCCGCCCGAATCGCTTGACACTGAAAGCGGGAACTCTTTCGAGTACCGTGGCCTCCTTCTTGGTTTTTCTCCCAAGCACCACATGCGGTGCCGGAATTAGCAGCCCCGCTAGACGGGCGTCTATTGGGTTTTCTGGCATGGGAGCTGGGCAGATGATCTGCTCGGCCTTCCTCATCCAGTCCTGTCAAAGGAAAAGGGAGATTGAAACCCGCGTGGAGTCAAACTATTAAAAACAAGTGTCCCGTAAAGGGGTAGAATCACTTACCTCGTCACCGACGCCAGAGCGAAATCATGATCTTTAGTGGCGGATGCGGAGCCTCAAGGTTCTTGAACAGCACCTCCAGCGCCTTCAGACGTCAGATCAAGAGCCTGCTCAATGCCCGAGCTGTGCCGATGAGCATGACTCGACCACATTGACAAGCTTGAGCTTTGTTCACCACCTTCCGGATACAGCTTGAAGTCCCGCTCCTCCGAACTACCCCATAGGAAGCCCTTCTTCCGTGGTGAGCTGCATAGGATACCAGATCTAAACTGGGGCCGCCGCCACTTAGGGTCGCGCTGCTCGGTGATATAGAACCACCCCGATTGCCACCCCTTGACGGATTCCACGAAGGCCCTTCAATCAGATGACGCTGGGCATCTTGCCCAACATGGCGCCCAAGACTCCGCTTGAGTGCTCTTCACTACCTTCGCTTGACATTGAAGGTCTTGAGCCACAAGTCGGGCGGGGCTGATGCAGAGGAAGGTTTCGCATACCCATTTATAAACGCCGAGATGTTGAGGATGAAGTTTGGATCCAGATCGTGGAAATCTAGGCCGAATAGAACATGAGCCCCTGACAAAGGGATGCAACGGGAAGCCCAAATCCGTGGAGGAAGTGGGGAGAAACACAACCCTCTCATGGGGCTTGGGGTGGGGATGAGCTGCCCTTGTCCGCAGCCGACAGCTGATGTCGCCGAAATGTATCCGCGCCGCCTGGCTTGGCCATGTATGTGCTCCTCTCACGGAGGAGGCCAGCCATTTGCATCCCGCCCGACATGGTCGGAGAAGGTCGAGGCGAGATGCACGGACTTGGGCGCTGGAGCTCGAGAGTGCACGGAGATGGATAAGCAAAGGAGGAAGAAGGCGAGGTAAAAGGGTGGATCCTTATCCCTTATATATGGGCGACGAAGACTATACGCCCCACCGCCCGGTAAAACTCGCTATCTCCCAAGCGCCACCATCAATGGCGCGTTGGGTTACCCACGTCCGTATTGATGAGAATCCCGAATAAGGGGAACACGACCGCTCGACAAGACGTGCTAAGGAAACCGCCGCTAAACGCTACCGAGGTGGTATAATAAAAAACGATTCAAGTAAAGGCTTGGTAGTGGCGTGACATCATGCTACAAGATACGTCGGCAGATTGAACTTGTGTACATAATATTCTCTCTACGGTGGAATGTGGAAATTATTTTGGAGAGCCGGACACTATCCTGGTGTTCACAATCTTCTTTGGATTATTCGGAGGAGGAACCCGCCATGCAATGCCGAACAATATGCGCGCCGGACTCATCGTCATTGAAGCCTGGTTCGTGGGCTATCAAGGAGTCCTCGACTAGGGGTGTCCGGACAGCCGACTATCATCGCCACCGACTCCAAGACTATGAAGAAACAAGATTGAAGACTCCGTCCCGTGTCCGGATGGGACTTTCCTTGGCGTGAAGGCAAGCTTGGCGATACGGATATGTAGATCTCCTACCATTGTAACCGACTGTAACCCTAGCCCTCTCCGTGTCTATATAAACCGGAGGGCTTTAGTCCAGAGGACACACAACCATTACAATAATCATACCATAGGCTAGCTTCTAGGTTTAGCCTCCTTGATCTCGTGGTAGATCCACTCTTGTACTACCCATATCATCAATATCAATCAAGCCGAGTAGGGTTTACCTCCATCGAGAGGGCCCAACCTCGGGTAAAAACATCGTGTCCCTTGTCTCCTCGTTACCATCCGCCTAGACGCACAGTCGGGACCCCTACCGAGATCCGCCGGTTTTGACACCCACACCCTCTTCCTTCTCCCTCTTCTTCCTTCCCTCTTTCTCCTCTCTGATGGAAGGACTCCAACCAGGATTGGGAATCCTAGTTGACTCCCCATGGAGCGCCCCCTTGGCCGCCTCCTCCTCCTCCTTTTATATACGTGAAGGCACCCAAAGGACACACAAGTTTCTTCTTAGCCGCAGCGGTGCCCTCCACAATTACACACCTCGATCATATCGTCATAGTGCATAGGCGGTTATGCGCCGTAACTTCATCATCATCACCGCCACGCCGTCAGGCCGACGAACTCTCCTCAGCCTCAATCGGATCAAGAGCTCGAGGGATGTCATCGAAGTTGAATATGTGCTAAACGCGAGGTGCCAGACGCTCGTGCTTGATCAGCTTGGATCGCAAGACGCTCGACTACAACAACCGCTACATTAAGCGCCCGCCGGGTCTACGAGGGTACGTGGACACACTCTCCCGCTGCTATGCTTCTCCTAGATAGACCTTGCGTGATCGTAGGAATTTTTTGAAATACTACGTTCCCTAACAATTCGGACACTAGAAGTGTTCTGGAGGGTATCGGGTACTTATCGGGTCACCGGAGGGTGTTTCGGGTACCCCCGGCAATCCTATGGGCCATATGGGCCTTTAGAAGGAACACACCAAAGACACAAGGGGCTGGTGCACCCTATAAGGCTATAGGAGGAGGAGAAGGAAAGGGGAAGGAAAGGAAAGTGTGATTAGATTCCCACCTCCTTCCCTCACCCCCCTCTTTCCTTCCCCTTCATGCATACATGGAAAGGGGGGCGTAGGCAAGGCAGGCCCCTAGGGGCGACGGCCAACCCTAGGGCGCCTCGCTGCCTCCCTCCTCCCACCTATATATGTGGGAAGGGGGCCAGAATGCATATAACATCAATTGTTAGCTGTGTGGCGCCTCCACAGCCTACACCCCCGTCATATTCTCGCGGTTTAGGAGAAGCCTCGCGGGATCACTTCATCATCATCGCCACCATGTTGTCATGTTGATTTAAACTCATATACTTCCTCGACACCTTGCTGGATCAAGAAGGCAAGGAACGCCATCACGCTGAACATGTGCGTAACTCGGAGGTCCCGTGACGCTTGGTGCTTGATCGGTCGGAGCTAGAAGAAGTTTGACTACATCAACCGCGTTGTCAAACGCTTCGCTTCCGGGTTCACGAGGGTACGAGACACACTCTCCCTCTCGCTATGCATCTCCTAGATAGATCTTATGCGAGCGTAAGATTTTTTTGAAATTGCATGCTACGCTTCTGAAGGAAATATGCCCTAGAGGCAATAATAAAGTTATTATTTATTTCCTCATATCATGATAAATGTTTATTATTCATGCTAGAATTGTATTAAACCGGAAACATGATACATGTGTGAATACATAGACAAACATATAGTCACTAGTATGCCTCTACTTGACTAGCTCATTAATCAAAGATGGTTATGTTTCCTAACCATAGACATGTGTTGTCATTTGATTAATGGGATCACATCATTAGAAGAATGATGTGATTGACATGACCCATTCCGTTAGCCTAGCACTTGATCGCTTAGTATATTGCTATTGCTTTCTTCATGACTTATACATGTTCCTCGTAACTATGAGAATTATGCAACTCCTGCCATCAAGGAACACTTTGGTACTACCAAACGCCACAACGAATCGGGTGATTATAAAGGAGTACTACAGTGTCTCCAAGGTACATGTTGAGTTGGCGATTTCGAGATTAGGTTTTGTCACCCGATCGTCGGAGAGGTATCTCTCGGCCCTCTCGTAATGCACATCATTATAAGCCTTGCAAGCAATGTGACCAATGAGTTGGTTACGGATGATGCATTACGTAACGAGTAAAGAGACTTGCCGATAACGAGATTGAACTAGGTATTGATACCGACGATCAAATCTCGCAAGTAACATACCGATGACAAAGGAACAACGATGTTGTTATGCGGTTTGACCGATAAAGATCTTCGAGAATATGTAGGAACCAATATGGGCATCCAGTGTCCCGCTATTGGTTATTGACCGAGAATAGTTCTAGGTCATGTCTACATAGTTCTCGAACCCGTAGGGTCCGCACGCTTAACGCTACGATGACAGCTTTATTATGAGTTTATAAGTTTTGATGTACCAAGTTTGTTCGAGTCCCGATGTGATCACGACATGACGAGGAGTCTCAAATGGTCGAGACATAAAGATCGATATATTGAAGCCTATATTTGGACATCGGAATCGTTCCGTGAAATCGGCATTTTACCGAGTACCGGAGGTTACCGAACCCCCGGGGTTATTGGGCCTACATGGGCCTCGAGGGAGAAGAGGAAGGAGGCAGAGGGGCCGCGCCCCCCCTTCCTAGTCCGAATAGGACAAGGAAGGGGGCGCGCCTCTTCCTTCCCCTTCCTCCTCCTTCCCCCTTCCCTACTCCAACTTGGAAAGAAGGAGTCCTACTCCCTGGGAGTAGGACTCCCCTGGCGCGCCTCTCCTGGCCGGCCGCCTCCCCCGCTCCTTTATATACGGGGCGGGGGCACCCCATAGACACACAAGTTGATCTACGGATCGCTCTTAGCCGCAGCGGTGCCCCTCCACCATATTCCACCTCGGTCATATCGTCATGAGTTTAGGCGAAGCCCCGCGCCGAAGAACATCATCATCGCCACCACGCCGTCAGGCCGACGGAACTCATCTCCGAGCTTTGCTGGATCGGAGCCCGGAGATCGCCATCGAGCTGAACGCAGCTGAACTCGGAGGTGCCGACGCTCGGTGCTTGATCGGTCGGATCGTGAAGACGACGACTACATCAACCGCTTGTGCTAACGCTCGCCACGGCCCACGAGGGTACGTGGACAACACTCTCCCTCGCGCTATGCCATCACCATGATCTTGCGTGCGAGGAATTTTTTGAAATTACTACGCTCCCCAACAAAGGGCATCCGAGCCTAGGTTTTATGCGCTGATGTTATATGCACGAGTAGAACACAAGTGAGTTGTGGGCGATATAAGTCATACCGCTTACCAAAGATGTCATACTTTGGTTCGGCGGTATTGTGAGATGAAGCGCCCGGACCGACATTACGCCAGACGCTTACGCGAGACTGGTTTCACTGCTACGAGCACTCGTGCTTAAAGGTGGCTGGCGGTGTCTGCCTCTCTCACTTTAGCTGAATCGAGTGTGGCTACGCCCGTCCTTGCGAAGGTTAAAACAGCACCAACTTGACGAACTATCGCTGTGGTTTTGATGCGAGGTAAGAACGGTTCTTGCTAAGCCCGTAGCAGCCACGTAAAATTTGCAACAACAAAGTAGAGGACGCCTAACTTGTTTTTGCAGGCATGTTGTGATGTGATATGGTCAAGACGTGATGCTATATTTTATTGTATGAGATGATCATGTTTTGTAACCGGTTATCGGCAATCGGCAGGAGCCATATGGTTGTCGCTTATTGTATGAAATGCAACGCTCAGTAATTGCTTTACTTTATCACTAAGCGGTAGCGATAGTCGAGAAGCAATAGATGGCGAACGACAACGATGCTACGATGGAGATCAAGGTGTCGCTACCGGTGACGATGGTGATCACGACGGTGCTTCAAGATGGAGATCACAAGCACAAGATGATGATGGCCATATCATATCACTTATATTGATTGCATGTGATGTTTATCCTTTATGCATCTTATCTTGCTTTGATTGACGGTAGCATTTTAAGATGATCTCTCACTAAATAATCAAGAAGTGTTCTCCCGAGTATGCACCGCTATGAAAGTTCTTCGTGCCGAGACACCACGTGATGATCGGGTGTGATAGGCTCTACGCTCAAATACAACGGTGCAAAACAGTTGCACACGCGAATACTCAGTTATACTTGACGAGCCTAGCATATACAGATATGGCCTCGAACACGGAGACCGAAAGGTCGAACGTGAATCATATAGTAGATATGATCAACATAGTGATGTTCACCATTGAAACTACTCCATCTCACGTGATGATCGGACATGGTTTAGTTGATTTGGATCACGTGATCACTTAGATGACTAGAGAGATGTCTGCCTAAGTGGGAGTTCTTAAGTAATATGATTAATTGAACTTAAATTTATCATGAACTTAGTACCGATAGTATTTTGCTTGTCTATGTTTGTTTGTAGATAGATGGCTCGTGCTGTTGTTCCGCTGAATTTTAATGCTCCTTGAGAAAGCAAAGTTGAAAGATGATGGTAGCAATTACACGGATCGGGTCCAGAATCTCGAGGATTATCCTCATTGCTGCACGTAAAAGTTACGCCCCGAAGCACCGCTGGTGCCAGTGCCTGTTGCCGATGCAACCGACGACGTTAAGAACGCCTCGCGAGCAAAGCCGATGACTACTCGATAGTTCAAGTGCCATGCTTTACGGCTTAGAACCGGTCTTCAACGACGCTTTTGAACGCCATGGAGCATATGAGATGTTCCAGAGTTGAAGTTAATATTTCAAGCAAATGCCCGGATTGAGAGATATGAAGTCTCCAATAAGTTCTATAGCTGCAAGATGGAGGAGAATAGTTCTGTCAATGAACACATACTCAAAATGTCCGGGTATAATAATCACTTGATTCAACCGGGAGTTAATCTTCCGATGATAGTGTCATTGATGAATTCTCCAATCATCGCCACCAAGCTACAAGAGCTTCGTGATGAACTATAATATGCAAGGGATGAACAAGACTATTCCCGAGCTCTTCGCAATGCTAAAAGCTGCGGAGGTAGAAATCAAGAAGGAGCATCAAGTGTTGATGGTTAACAAGACCACCAGTTTCAAGAAAAGGGCAAAGGGAAGAAGAAGGAACTTCAAAAAGAACGGCAAGCAAGTTGTCGCTCAAGAGAAGAAACCCAAGTCCGGACCTAAGCCTGAAATCGAGTGCTTCTACCGCAAGCGATCGACATCGAAGCGGAACTGCCCCAAGTATTTGGCGGATAAGAAGGATGGCAAAGTGAACAAAGGTATATGTGATATACATGTTATTGATGTGTACCTTACTAATGCTCGCAGAGCACTGGTATTTGATATCGGTTCTGCTAATATTTGCAACTCAAACAGGACTACGGATTGCTTAAGATTGGCTAAGGACGAGGTGACGATGCGCTGGGAAATGGTTCCAAAGTCGATGTGATCGCGGTCGGCACGCTACCTCTACATCTACCATCGGGATTAGTTTTAGACCTAAATAATTGTTATTTGGTGCCGCGCTGAGCATGAACATTATATCCGGATCTTGTTTGATGCGAGACGGTTATTCATTTAAATCAGAGAATAATGGTTGTTCTATTTATATGAGTAATATCTTTATGGTCATGCACCCTTGAAGAGTGGTCTATTTTATTGAATCTCGATAGTAGTGATACACATATTCATAGTGTTGAAACCAAAAGATGCAGAGTTGATAATGATAGTGCAACTTATTTGTGGCACCGCCGCTTAGGTCATATCGGTGTAAAGCGCATGAAGAAACTCCATACCGATGGGCTTTTGGAATCACTTGATTATGAATCACTTGGTACTTATGTAACCGTGCCTCATGGGCAAGATGACTAAAACGCCGCTTCTCCTAACTATGGAGCGAGCAACTGATTTGTTGGAAATCATACATACCGATGTTTGTGGTCCAATGAATGTTGAGGCTCACAAGCGGTATCGTATTTTCTCACCTTCACAGATGATTTGAGCAGATATGGGTATATCTACTTAATGAAACACAAGTCTGAAACATTTGAAAAGTTCAAAGAATTTCAGAGTGAAGTGGAAAATCATCGTAACAAGAAAATAAAGTTTCTACGATCCGATCGTGGAGGAGAATATTTGAGTTACGAGTTTGGTCTACACTTGAAACAATGCGAATAGTTTCAAGAACTCACGCCACCCGAACACCACAACGAAATGGTGTGTCCGAACGTCAGAATCGTATTTTACTAGATATGGTGCGATCTATGATGTCTCTTACCGATTTACCGCTATCGCTTTGGGGTTATGCTTTAGAGACGGCCGATTCACGCTAAATAGGGCACCATCAAAACCGCTGAGACGACGCCTTATGAACTGTGGTTTGGCAAGAAACCAAAGTTGTCGCTTTTAAAGTTTGGGGCTGCGATGCTTATGTGAAGAAACTTCAACCAGATAAGCTCGAACCCAAATCGGAGAAATGTGTCTTCATAGGATACCCAAAAGAGACTATTGGGTACACCTTCTATCACAGATCCGAGGGCAAGATTTTCGTTGTTAAATCGGATCCTTTCTAGAGAAGGAGTTTCTCTCAAAGAAGTGAGGGAGGAAAGTAGAACTTGATGAGATAATCAGATCTACTCCCTTATTGAAAGTAGTTCATCACAAGAACCGTTCCTGTGACAACTACACCAATTAGTGAGGAAGCTAATGATATTGATCATGAAACTTCAGATCAAGTTTCTATCAAACCTCGAGGTCTACCAGAGTAAGATCCGCACTGAGTGGTACGGTAATCCTATTCTGGAAGTCATGTTACTTGACCATGATGAACCTACGAACTATGAGGAAGCGATGATGAGCCCAGATTCCGCAAAATGGCTAGAGGCCATGAAATCTGAGATGGGATCCATGTATGAAAACAAAGTATGGATTTTGGTTGACTTGTTCGATGATCGGCAAGCCATTGAGAATAAATGGATCTTTAAGAAGAAGACCGACGCTGATGGTAATGTAATCGTTTATAAAGCTCGACTTGTTGCGAAAGGTTTTCGACAAGTTCAAGGGGTTGACTACGATGAGACTTTCTCACCAGAGCGATGCTTAAGTCCGTCTCAATCATGTTAGCTATTGCTGCATTTCATGATTATGAAATTTGGCAAATGGATGTCAAACTGCATTCTTGAATGGATTTCTAGAAGAAGAGTTGTATATGATGCAGCCGTAAGGTTTTGTTGATCCAAAAGGTGCTAATAAAGTGTGCAAGCTCCAAATGATCCATTTATGGACTGGTGCAAGCATCTCGAGTTGGAATAAACGCTTTGATAGTGTGATCAAAGATATGGTTTTATATGCACTTTTGGAGAAGCCTCAGATTTACAAGAAAGTGAGTGGGAGCTCAGAGCATTTCTGATATTATATGTAGATGACATATTATTAATTGGAAATGATATAGAATTTCTGGATAGCATAAAGGGATACTTGAATAAAAGTTTTTCAATGAAAGACCTCGTGAAGTTGCTTATATATTGGGCATCAAGATCTATAGAGATAGATCAAGACGCTTAATAGGACTTTCACAAAGCACATACCTTGACAAAATTTTGAAAAGTTCAAAATGGATCAGCAAAGAAAGGATTCTTGCCTGTGCTACAAGGTGTGAAGTTGAGTCAAACTCAATGCCCCACCACAGCAGAAGATAGAGAGAAAATGAAAGATGTTCCTATGCTTCAGCCATAGGCTCTATCATGTATGCAATGTTGTGTACCAGACCGACGATGCTTAGCAATAAGCTTGGCAGAAGGTACCAAAGTAATCCAGAGTGGATCATCGACAGCGGTCAAGAACATCCCGAAATACCGAAAAGGACTAAGGATATGTTTCTCGATATGGAGGTGACAAAGAGCTAGTCGTAAATGGTTACGCCGATGTAAGTTTTGACACCGATCCGGACGATTCTAAATCGCAAACCGGATACGTGTTTTTATTAAACGGTGGAGCTGTAAGTTGGTGCAGTTCTAAACAAAGCGCCGGCGGGATCTACATGTGAAGCGGAGTACATAGCTGCTTCAAGCAGCAAATGAAGGAGTCTGATGAAGGAGTTCATTTCCGATCTAGGTGTCATACCTAGTGCATCGACCAATGAAGATCTTCTCGTGACAATATCGTGCAATTGCCTTGGCAAAGGAATCCAGATTTCACAAGAGGACCAAGCACATCAAGAGACGCCTAATTCCATTCGGGACCAAGTCCAAGTGGGAGACATAGAGATTTGCAAGATACATACGGATCTCAATGTTGCGCACTGCTGACTAAGCCTCTCTCACGAGCAAAACATGATCAACACCAAGACTCCATGGGTGTTAGAATCATTACTATGTAATCTAGATTATTGACTCTAGTGCAAGTGGGAGACTCAAGGAAATATGCCCTAGAGGCAATAATAAAGTTATTATTTATTTCATATCATGATAAATGTTTATTATTCATGCTAGAATTGTATTAACCGAAACATGATACATGTGTGAATACATAGACAAACATATAGTCACTAGTATGCCTCTACTTGACTAGCTCATTAATCAAAGATGGTTATGTTTCCTAACCATAGACATGTGTTGTCATTTGATTAATGGGATCACATCATTAGAAGAATGATGTGATTGACATGACCCATTCCGCTAGCCTAGCACTTGATCGCTTAGTATATTGCTATTGCTTTCTTCATGACTTATACATGTTCCTCGTAACTATGAGAATTATGCAACTCCTGCCATACGGAGGAACACTTTGGGTACTACCAAACGCCACAACGTAATCGGGTGATTATAAAGGAGTACTACAGTGTCTCCGAAGGTACATGTTGAGTTGGCGATTTCGAGATTAGGTTTTGTCACTCCGATTGCTCGGAGAGGTATCTCTCGGCCCTCTCGGTAATGCACATCACTATAAGCCTTGCAAGCAATGTGACCAATGAGTTGGTTACGGATGATGCATTACGAACGAGTAAAGAGACTTGCCGGTAACGAGATTGAACTAGGTATTGATACCGACGATCAAATCTCGCAAGTAACATACCGATGACAAAGGGAACAACGATGTTGTTATGCGGTTTGACCGATAAAGATCTTCAGAGAATATGTAGGAACCAATATGGGCATCCAGTGTCCCGCTATTGGTTATCGACCGAGAATAGTTCTAGGTCATGTCTACATAGTTCTCGAACCCGTAGGGTCCGCACGCTTAACGCTACGATGACAGTTTTATTATGAGTTTATAAGTTTTGATGTACCAAGTTTGTTCGAGTCCCGGATGTGATCACGGACATGACGAGGAGTCTCAAATGGTCGAGACATAAAGATTGATATATTGGAAGCCTATATTTGGACATCGGAATCGTTCCGTGAAATCGGCATTTTACCGAGTACCGGAGGTTACCGAACCCCCGGGGTTATTGGGCCTACATGGGCCTCGAGGGAGAAGAGGAGAGGAGGCAGAGGGGCCGCGCGCCTCCCCTTCCTAGTCCGAATAGGACAGGAAGGGGGGGCGCCTCTTCTTCTCCCCTTCCTCCTCCTTCCCCTTCTCCTACTCCAACTAGAAAGAAGGAGTCCTACTCCCTGGGAGTAGGACTCCCCTTGGCGCGCCTCCTCCTTGGCGGCCGCCTCCCCCCTGCTCCTTTATATACGGGCGGGGGCACCCCATAGACACACAAGTTGATCTACGGATCGCTCTTAGCCGCAGCGGTGCCCCTCCACCATATTCCACCTCGGTCATATCGTCGCGAGTTTAGGCGAAGCCCCGCGCCGTAGAACATCATCATCGCCACCACGCCGTCAGGTCGACGGAACTCATCTCCGAGCTTTGCTGGATCGGAGCCCGAGATCGCCATCGAGCTGAACGCAGTGCTGAACTCGGAGGTGCCGACGCTCGGTGCTTGGATCGGTCGGATCGTGAAGACGCACGACTACATCAACCGCACAGTTAACGCTCGCTTACGGCCTACGAGGGTACGTGGACAACACTCTCCCTCTCTCTGCTATGCCATCACCATGATCTTGCGTGCGAGGAAATTTTTTGAAATTACTACGCTCCCCAAGAACGGTTCTTGCTAAGCCCGTAGCAGCCACGTAAAATTTGCAACAACAAAGTAGAGGACGCCTAACTTGTTTTTGCAGGCATGTTGTGATGTGATATGGTCAAGACGTGATGCTATATTTTATTGTATGAGATGATCATGTTTTGTAACCGGTTATCGGCAATCGGCAGGAGCCATATGGTTGTCGCTTATTGTATGAAATGCAACGCTCTGTAATTGCTTTACTTTATCACTAAGCTGTAGCGATAGTCGAGAAGCAATAGATGGCGAACGACAACGATGCTACGATGGAGATCAAGGTGTCGCTACCGGTGACGATGGTGATCACGACGGTGCTTCAAGATGGAGATCACAAGCACAAGATGATGATGGCCATATCATATCACTTATATTGATTGCATGTGATGTTTATCCTTTATGCATCTTATCTTGCTTTGATTGACGGTAGCATTTTAAGATGATCTCTCACTAATTATCAAGAAGTGTTCTCCCGAGTATGCACCGCTATAAAGTTCTTCGTGGCCGAGACACCACGTGATGATCGGGTGTGATAGGCTCTACGTTCAAATACAACGGTGCAAAACAGTTGCACACGCGAATACTCAGTTATACTTGACGAGCCTAGCATATACAGATATGGCCTCGAACACGGAGACCGAAAGGTCGAACGTGAATCATATAGTAGATATGATCAACATAGTGATGTTCACCATTGAAACTACTCCATCTCACGTGATGATCGGACATGGTTTAGTTGATTTGGATCACGTGATCACTTAGATGACTAGAGAGATGTCTGCCTAAGTGGGAGTTCTTAAGTAATATGATTAATTGAACTTAAATTTATCATGAACTTAGTACCGATAGTATTTTGCTTGTCTATGTTTGTTTGTAGATAGATGGCTCGTGTTGTTGTTCCGTTGAATTTTAATGCTCCTTGAGAAAGCAAAGTTGAAAGATGATGGTAGCAATTACACGGATCGGGTCCAGAATCTCGAGGATTATCCTCATTGCTGCACGTAAAAGTTACGCCCCGAAGCACCGCTGGTGCCAGCCATCGCCGATGCAACCGACGACGTTAAGAACGCCTCGCAGAGCAAAGCCGATGACTACTCGATAGTTCAATGTGCCATGCTTTACGGCTTAGAACCGGTCTTCAACGACGCTTTTGAACGCTATGGAGCATATGAGATGTTCCAGAGTTGAAGTTAATATTTCAAGCAAATGCCCGGATTGAGAGATATGAAGTCTCCAATAAGTTCTATAGCTGCAAGATGGAGGAGAATAGTTCACAAGGAACACATACTCAAAATGTCCGGGTATAATAATCACTTGATTCAACCGGAGTTAATCTTCCCGATGATAGTGTCATTGATGAATTCTCCAATCATCGCCACCAAGCTACAAGAGCTTCGTGATGAACTATAATATGCAAGGGATGAACAAGACTATTCCCGAGCTCTTCGCAATGCTAAAAGTCATGGAGGTAGAAATCAAGAAGGAGCATCAAGTGTTGATGGTTAACAAGACCACCAGTTTCAAGAAAAGGGCAAAGGGAAGAAGAAGGAACTTCAAAAGAACGGCAAGCAAGTTGTCTGCTCAAGAGAAGAAACCCAAGTCTGGACCTAAGCCTGAAATGAGTGCTTCTACCGCAAGCGATCGACATCGAAGCGGAACTGCCCCAAGTATTTGGCGGATAAGAAGGATGGCAAAGTGAACAAAGGTATATGTGATATACATGTTATTGATGTGTACCTTACTAATGCTCGCAGTAGCACTGGTATTTGATATCGGTTCTGCTAATATTTGCAACTCAAACAGGACTATGAATAAGCGAAGATTGGCTAAGGACGAGGTGACGATGCGCTGGGAAATGGTTCCAAAGTCGATGTGATCGCAATGGCACGCTACCTCTACATCTACCATCGGGATTAGTTTTAGACCTAAATAATTGTTATTTGGTGCCGCTTTGAGCATGAACATTATATCTGGATCTTGTTTGATGCAAGACGGTTATTCATTTAAATCAGAGAATAATGGTTGTTCTATTTATATGAGTAATATCTTTTATGGTCATGCACCCTTGAAGAGTGGTCTATTTTATTGAATCTCGATAGTAGTGATACACATATTCATAGTGTTGAAACCAAAAGATGCAGAGTTGATAACGATAGTGCAACTTATTTGTGGCAATCGCCGCTTAGGTCATATCGGTGTAAAGCGATGAAGAAACTCCATACTAATGGGCTTTTGGAATCACTTGATTATGAATCACTTGGTACTTATGTAACCGTGCCTTATGGGCAAGATGACTAAAACGCCATTCTCCGAACTATGGAGCGAGCAACTGATTTGTTGGAAATCATACATACCGATGTTTGTGGTCCAATGAATGTTGAGGCTCATGGTGTATCGTTATTTTCTCACCTTCACAGATGATTTGAGCAGATATGGGTATATCTACTTAATGAAACACAAGTCTGAAACATTTGAAAAGTTCAAAGAATTTCAGAGTGAAGTGGAAAATCATCGTAACAAGAAAATAAAGTTTCTACGATCTGATCGTGGAGGAGAATATTTGAGTTACGAGTTTGGTCTACACTTGAAACAATGCGAATAGTTTCACAACTCACGCCACCCGAACACCACAACGAAATGGTGTGTCCGAACGTCAGAATCGTGATTTTACTAGATATGGTGCGATCTATGATGTCTCTTACCGATTTACCGCTATCGCTTTGGGGTTATGCTTTAGAGACGGCCGATTCACGCTAAATAGGGCACCATCAAAACTGCTGAGACGACACCTTATGAACTGTGGTTTGGCAAGAAACCAAAGTTGTCGCTTTCTTAAAGTTTGGGGCTGCGATGCTTATGTGAAGAAACTTCAACCGATAAGCTCGAACCCAAATCGGAGAAATGTGTCTTCATAGGATACCCAAAAGAGACTATTGGGTACACCTTCTATCACAGATCCAAGGCAAGATTTTGTTGTTAAAAATGGATCCTTTCTAGAGAAGGAGTTTCTCTCAAAGAAGTGAGGGAGGAAAGTAGAACTTGATGAGATAATCATATCTACTCCCTTATTGAAAGTAGTTCATCACAAGAACCGTTCCTCGTGACAACTACACCAATTAGTGAGGAAGCTAATGATATTGATCATGAAACTTCGATCAAGTTTCTATCGAACTCGAGGTCTACCAGAGTAAGATCCGCACTGAGTGGTACGGTAATCCTATTCGAAGTCATGTTACTTGACCATGATGAACCTACAAACTATGAGGAAGCGATGATGAGCCCAGATTCCACAAAATGGCTAGAGGCCATGAAATCTGAGATGGGATCCATGTATGAAAACAAAGTATGGATTTTGGTTAACTTGTTCGATGATCGGCAAGCCATTGAGAATAAATGGATCTTTAAGAAGAAGACCGACGCCGATGGTAATGTAACTGTTTATAAAGCTCGACTTGTTGCGTAAAGGTTTTCGACAAGTTCAAGGGGTTGACTATGATGAGACTTTTCACCCATAGCGATGCTTAAGTCCGTCTCAATCATGTTAGCTATTGCTGCATTTCATGATTATGAAATTTGGCAAATGGATGTCAAAACTGCATTCTTGAATGGATTTCTAGAAGAAGAGTTGTATATGATGCAACCGTAAGGTTTTGTTGATCCAAAAGGTGCTAACAAAGTGTGCAAGCTCCAAATGCTCCATTTATGGACTGGTGCAAGCATCTCGAGTTGGAATAAACGCTTTGATAGTGTGATCAAAGCATATGGTTTTATATGCACTTTTGGAGAAGCTTGTATTTACAAGAAAGTGAGTGGGAGCTCTATAGCATTTCTAATTTTATATGTAGATGACATATTATTAATTGGAAATGATATAGAATTTCGGATAGCATAAAGGGATACTTGAATAAAAGTTTTCAATGAAAGACCTCGTGAAGCTGCTACATATTGGGCATCAAGATCTATAGAGATAGATCAAGACGCTTAATAGGACTTTCACAAAGCACATACCTTGACAAAATTTTGAAAAGTTCAAATGGATCAGCAAAGAAAGGATTCTTGCCTGTGCTACAAGGTGTGAAGTTGAGTCAAACTCAATGCCCCACCACAAAGAAGATAGAGAGAAAATGAAAGATGTTCCTATGCTTCAGCCATAGGCTCTATCATGTATGCAATGTCAGGTACCAGACCGACGATGCTTAGCAATAAGCTTGGCAGAAGGTACCAAAGTAATCCAGAGTGGATCATCGACAACGGTCAAGAACATCCCAAATACCGAAAAGGACTAAGGATATGTTTCTCGATATGGAGGTGACAAAGAGCTAGTCGAAATGGTTACGCCGATGTAAGCTTTGACACCGATCCGGACGATTCTAAATCGCAAACCGGATACGTGTTTTTATTAAACGGTGGAGCTGTAAGTTGGTGCAGCTTCTAAACAAAGCATCGTGGCGGATCTACATGTGAAGCGGAGTAC
>JAHHZJ010001554.1:0-32805 GCA_021437245.1 Aegilops speltoides | reverse complement strand
AGTGATCTAGGAAGTAGATCGTTTGGTCATTGATCAAGAATATCCTTAGTGAAGACTGAGAAATATTTCTGGATTATGGAGGTGGTAAAAAAGGCCGTTAGTAAAGAGTTACATCGATGTGAGCTTTCACCCAATCTAGATGACTCTAAAGTCTCTGTCTGGATTCAAATTGAAAGTAGAAGCAATTATTTAGAATTATTTCACATGCGATTACATTATAGACATAGAATCTTTGCAAAATATATAGACTCACGAATGTGTGAGACCGTTGACTATAACAGGCTCACGAGCAAAACATGATCACATCTTAGTACTATTTGGGTGTTAATCACATAGCGATGTGAACTAGATTATTGACTCTAGTAAACCATTTGGGTGTTGGTCACATGACAATGTGAGACTATAGGTGTTAATCATGTCTGAGATGTGAATATTGGTTGTTAAATCACATGGCGATGTGAACTAGATTATTGACTCTAGTGGTGAAGTGGGAGACTGAAGGAAATATGCCCTAGAGGCAATAATAAAGTTATTATTTATTTCCTTATTTTCATGATAAATGTTTATTATTCATGCTAGAAATTGTAATGCAGGAAACATAATACATGTGTGAATACATAGACAAACATAGTGTCAGCTAGTATGCCTCTACTTGACTAGCTTGTTGATCAAAGATGGTTGTGTTTCCTAACCATGACATGGGTTATCATTTGATTAGCGGAATCACATCATTAGAAGAATGATGTGATTGACTTGACCCATTCCGTTAGCTTAGCACTTTCGATCATTTAGTACATTGCTATTGCTTTCTTCATGACTTATACATGTTCCTATGACTATGAGATTATACTGACTCCGTTTACGGAGGAACTTTGGGTGCTACCAATGTCTGGCATGTTTGGTGATTATAAAGGTTCTACAGGTGTCTCCAAAGGTAGATGTTGGGTTGGCGTATTTGAGATTAGGTTTTGTCACTCCGGTTAGCCGAGGAAAGAATCTCTGGACCCTCTCATTAATGCACATCACTACTGCCCTTGCAAGCAATGTAACTAATGAGTTAGTTCTGGAATGATGCATTACGTGTGAGGTAAAGAGACTTCTTGCGTGCTTGATTGAACAAGGTATTTGATACCAGCGATGGAATCTCGGGCAAAATGTAACTATCTAGATGACAAAGGAACAGCATTATGTTGTTATGCGGTTTGACCGATAAAGATCTTCATAGAATATGCAAGAACCAATATGGGCATCCGAGGTTCGCTATTGGTTATTGATGAGAATAGTTCTAGGTCATGTCTACGATATTCTCGAACCCGTGTGTCCTGTCAACAACGTTACTGATGACAGTTTTATTATGAGTTTATAAGTTTTGATGTCTGAAGAAGTTGGATCCGGATGATATAAGGGACATGCGAGGAGTCTCGAAATGGTGAGATGTAAGGATCGATATATTGGAGACGACTATATTCGGACATCGGAAAGGTTCGAGTGATTTGGGTATTTTTGAGATTACCGGAGATTCTGAATTCGCCGGGGAGTATATGGGCCTTATTAGGCCTGACAGAATAGAGGAGAGAAGCCCAAAAGGGAAGAGGCCTCGCCCCCCCTGAGTGGGAATTGGACAAGAGGCGCGACCCCCTTCCTTCTTCCTCTCCCCTCTTCCGCCTTCTCCTATTCAACAAGGGAGGTGGGAGATCCTACTAGGACTAGTGAGTCCTAGTAGGACTCCCACCTTGGTAGCGCGCCTCTCCTAGAGCGGCCTCCTCCCTAACTCCTTTATATCTCTGAGGCGGGGGCATCCCACTGTTTACACAAGTTGTTGATCTCGTGATGGATTTCCTTGGCATTAATGGGTGCCCCCTCCACCATATTCCACCTCGGTCATATCGTCATGGGAGTTTAGGTGAAGCCTGCCTTGGTAGAACATCATCATAAATCACCCGCATCGTCGTCTTGGCGGAACTCATCCCGACACTTTCAACTGGATCAGTCAGGGATGCGTCCTCCAATGCTGCCCGTCTCTTGAACTCCGGAGGAGTGCATTGCATTCGGTGCCAGATCGGTTGGATAAGTGAAGGCGATATGACTACATCAACCCGCGTTGTCCTGCGCTTCGCTTATAGTCTGCAGTGCGTGGTGTCCTCTCCCTCTCGCTGCCATGCATCACCATGATCTTAGCATTAATGCGTAGAATTTTTTTAAAAGTACTCGTTCCCCAACAAAAGTTCATTGAGAGAACAACACTCCCCTATGTCCATGCCTACACCTAAACTAGACAACAAGTTGAGTGTGGTGGGGGGTGCCTGCATTTCAAGTCACATTGCTCAAATCAATGATATTTAGCTCATGACCTTCGCTGAAATCTTGCTTCATCCAAGGGCTTCGTGAAAATATCACGCAGAGTTATCATGAGTGTCGACATACTTGAGCTCGATCTCCCCTCGCCTAATGTGATCCCGGATGAAGTGATACGAATCTCAATGTGCTTCGTCTTGAAGTGTTTTGGGTTGAGAGAAATCTTGATAGCACTTTCATTATCACACCAAAGGGCACTTTGTCACAAATGACACGTACTCCTTTAAAGTTTGCGTCATCCATAGGAGTTGAGCACAACAACTACCGGCCGCCACATACTCCACTTCGGTGGACGAGAGAGAGACACAACTTTGCTTCTTGGAAGACCAACTTGCAAAGAGCAGCCAAGAAATTGGCACCCTCCAAGTGGACTTCCTATCCACTTTTCTCCAGTAATCGAATCCGTTGAACCTTCAAGCCTAAAGTTTGCTCCTCTTGGGTACCATAAGCCAAAGTTTGGGGTATGAGCCAAATGTCGAAAGATCCGGCTTGAGCCATACATAGTGACTTTCCTTTGGTCGGCTTGGAAGCGTGCACACATCCCCACACTCAACATGATATCCGGTCTAGATGCACAAAGGTAAGCGAGGCCAATAATGGGCGGTATACCTTTTGATCCACCGCTTTACCATTGGTATCAATGTCAAGTTGGCACTTGGTAGGCATTGGTGTAGTAGCCGACTTGACATCACTTAGACTGAATCTTAAGCATGTCTTGAGTGTATTTGGCTTGGTTGATGAAGGTTCCTTCTCTTCTTTGTTTGATGTCAAAACCAAGGAAGAACTTCAACTCTCCCATCGAAGACATCTTGAACTTGGAGGTCATGAGGAGACAAATTCCTCATTGAAAGCTTTGTTAGGAGAACCAAAGATAATATCATCAACATATAGTTGGCATACAAACAACTCCCGTTGAACTTCTTAGTAAAAGAGTGGGGTCGATTGTCCTACTTCAAATCCACGATCTTGTAGCAACTCGGTGGTGATCATACCACACACATGGGGGCTTGTTTAAGGCCATAGAGTGCCTTATCGAGTTGATACACATGATCCGAGGAAGTAGGGGTCCTCGAACCAGGGGTTGCTGACATAGACCAACTCATTAATAGGACCATTAAGAAAAGCACTTTTCACATCCATTTGTTGCAACTTAAAGTTGTGATGGGAAGCATAAGCAATCAACAAGCGAATGGATTCAAGGCCAACAACGGATCAAAGGTTTCACAGAAATCGATACCCTCGACTTGGGAGTAGCCTTGTGCTACCAATCTCGCCTTATTGCGAATGATGTTCCCATGAGCATCTTGCTTGTTCTTGAAGATCCACTTGGTTCCAATGCGTTGTGGTTCCCCGATGGTCTTGGCACCAATCTCCACACTGTGTTGTACTCGGAAGTTGTTGAGTTCTTCATGCATGGCATTGAGGCTAATCCGAGTCTTGGCGCCTCATAGACCTTTGGGTTCAACACAAGAGACAAGCAGTGTGATGTTCACAATAGTTTGCTAATTGTCTCACAGTGCTTACCCCTTTCTTGGGCTTCCAACCACATTTCCATGAGATGGCCTTGGGTGGTGAGCTTGGAAGCAATCTTTGTGGCACTGCGCTCTAATTCCTCCTCGGGTGTGGAAGAAGGAGGTTAACTTGATCATCTTGGCGCCGTCTTGAGCTTGTTCTTGATCTTGAGCTTGCTCATGATCTTGAACTTCTTTCGAGGAAGAACTTGACCTTGGGCATCATTTAGAGGTTCACCACCATCTTGAGTTGATCTTGCCCTTGGTCTTGTTCATGAGAATGAGGGAGCCTTCACTTTGTTCTTGAGCGTGTGGGTCTTGGGAGGTGATGGCTCCACTTGAGTGGAGCATTGTCCTTCTTCTTGACCCAAGGGGTTCCTCAATGGGTAGGATTTGACCAATACCCATTCTTCTTATGGCTTGGGAGGAATTTCATTAGCTACATCACAAGTATCACTTTGCTCCACTTGGGAGCCATTATTTGAGAGTTTGTAGCATAACCAACAAATATGCCCTCATGAGCTCTAGCCTCAAATTTAGACAAGCGAACACCTTTCTTGAGAATGAAACACTTACAACTAGAACACCGGAAGTACTTGAGGTTGGGCTTTAGCAGTGAGTATCTCATAAGGAGTCTTGTTCAAGCCTTTGCGAAGATAGAGCGATTGGATGCATGACATGCGGTGTTGATGGCCATTAAAAGTTGTATGGAGACTTGAACTCCGCCATCATGGTCCTTGCATCCATCAGCGTCCGGTTCTTCCTCTCCGCACACCATTTTGTTGAGGGTATATAGTGCAGAATATTAATGCTTGATCCCCTCATCACTAAGAAACTCATCAAGGTGTAGTTCTTGAACTTCGGTGCTGTTGTCACTTCTTATTGTCAAGATCTTTGCATCATGTTGACGTTGAGCTTCATTTACCAAAGTCGATGACGGTTTGTTGAGTCTCACTCTTCCTCTTGAAGAAGTATACCCAAGTGTATCTTGAATAATCATCCACAATCACCAAGCAATACTTTCTTCCTCCAAGACTATCAAAGATGGAGGCCGAAGAGATCCATGTGAAGGAGATCCAAGGGTCTCTTCGAGTAGATGGTTGAAGGAGGGTGAGCCTTTCATGAAGCTTTCCTTGATACAAGCCTTACCAAGCACGATCTTTGGCAAAACTAACATTTGTTAGTCCACGGACATGGTCCCACTTGAGAAGACTTTGCAAAGATCTCATATTGGCGTGGGCTAAGCGGCGATGCCAAAGCCATCCCGTCAACTTTAGCCATTAGGCATGTTGCGGTCTTAGTGGGTCGCTCCGAAAAGTTAATCACATAGAGACCGTTCTCGACATGCCCAACAAAGGCTACTTTTAGAGTCTTGCTCCACAAGAGGGCCCGCAGTATCAATGTCAAAGAATGTATAAGCCCATGAGTGCAAGTTGTGAGCGGAAAGCAAATTGAATGCAAGGGACTCAACAAGCATGACTTTCTCGTCGTTAGATCATGAGAAATGACAACCTTTCGAGACCCAATACCTTAGAATGTGATGCATAACCCCCTTTCGACATTGGTGGGCATAGATGGAATCTCTTGCGTCCACCACCAGTCCTTTCTCCGGTCATATGATTTGTTGCTCCACTATCGAGCAACCATGATCCCCATCGAAGCAAACACCTACAAAGAGATCAATGCTTGGTTTTAGGTACCCATTTAGTAATGGGTCCTTTGATGTTAGTAACAAGGGTCTTGGGAACCCAAATAGACCATTCAATGTACTCATAAGGAGAACCAACAAATTTAGCATAAACATGTCCATCACTAGCAGCACAACACATATAATGAGTTAAAGTCGCGGCTTTGTTTGAGGACATGCTTTTTCCCTTTGGATGTCAACTCCCTTCACTTTTCCTTCTTCTCCTTAGGATCACCCTCTCCCTCTTTCACAAGCGTTTGCTTGAGAGGAGGAGGGCGTTTAGTCTTGTTCTTCTTCTTCTTGTTGTTCTTGGACTTGGGTGCAAACCCAATTCCTTCCTTCGCCACAACTTCCTTTTGATTGCTCAAAAGGTCATTGAGGTTCTTCTCACCTTGAATGCATGTCACAAGGCCTTTCTCAAGTTGATCCTTCAACTTGGCATTCTCCTCCACAAGATGTCATGCTCACAACACGGATTAGTAGCATGCATTATCAATTAATACCATATGAGGAAAAGTGGCCTTTTACTTGATTAGCCTAACTTGGAGTTGAGCATGAGACTCTTTGAGGTTAGCATGAGTACCCTTCAAGACCTTGTGGGCCTTGTCAAGTATCTCAAACTCCTCTTTGAGTCTAGCATGATCAACCCCAAGTTTAGCCTTCTCGGAGGTTAGCACACGAGACATGACAAGAGCATGATCAAGATCTTTCTTTAACTTAGCTAGGTCATCATTGTGTGACTCCTCAAAGAGAATCAAGCGATGCACACGCTCTTCCTCAAGAGCATTAGAGATCCGATATCTCGCCGGCATAGTCACGACTATGACCTTCCATCTTGGAGATGGTTTCTTCGTGAGAGCCTCGATCATGTCATTGAAGGAAATATGCCCTAGAGGCAATAATAAAGTTATTATTTATTTCCTTATATCATGATAAATGTTTATTATTCATGCTAGAATTGTATTAACTGGAAACATAATACATGTGTGAATATATAGACAAGCAGTGTCACTAGTATGCCTCTACTTGACTAGCTTGTTAATCAAAGATGGTTATGTTTCCTAACCATGAACAAGGAGTTGTTATTTGATTAACAAGATCACATCATTAGTTGAATGATCTGATTGACATGACCCATTCCGTTAGTTTAGCACTCAATCGTTTAGTATGTTGCTATTGATTCCTTCATGACTTATACATGTTCTGTGACTATGAGTTATGCAACTCCGTTTACGGAGGAACACTTTGTGTGCTACCAAACTTCTGGCGTAGCTGGGTGATTATAAAGGTGCTCTACAGGTGTCTCCAAAGGTACTTGTTGGGTTAGTATTTGAGATTAAGATTTGTCACTCCGAATGTGGGAGAGGTATCTCTGGGCCCTCTCATTAATGCACATCATTTAAGCCTTGCAAGCATTGCAACTAATGAGTTAGTTGCGGGATGATGTATTCTGGAGCGAGTAAAGAGACTTGCGATAGCGAGATTGAACTACGTATTGGATACGGGCGATCGAATCTCGGGCAAGTAACATACCGATGACAAAGGAACAGCGTATGTTGTTATCTTGATCGACCGATAAAGATCTTACGTAGAATATGTAAGGAACCAATATGGGCATCAGGTCCCGCTGTTGATTATTGACCCGGAGCGTGTCTCGGTCATGTCTACATTCTCGAACCGTAGAGTCCGTGCGCTTAAGTTTCGATGGCGGTTATATTATGAGTTTATGAGTTTTGATGTATCGAAGGAGTTGAGTCCCGGATGAGATCGGGGACATGACGAGGAGTCTCGAAATGGTCGAGGCGTAAAGATCGATATATTGGACAACTATATTAGGAGTTGGAAAGGTTCGAGTGATTAGGGTGTTTGAATCAGGAGAGATTCACGGGAATTCGCCGGGAGAAGTATTGGGCCTTATTGGGCCTGCTTGAAGAAGAGAGGGGCTGCCTAGGGCGGGCGCGCGCCCCATGGCCTAGTCCGTATTGGACTAGGGGAGGCGCACCCTCCTTCCTTCCTTCTCTCTCCCCCTCCTTGTCTCCTACTCCTAATACATGGAAGGATTCCTAGTTGAACTAGGAAGGGAATCCTACTCCCGGTGGGAGTAGGACTCCCATGGCGCGCCCTCCTGGGCCCGGCCTCCTCCTCCCTCCCTCCTTTATATCTCACGGGGCAGAGGCACCCCATGGACACACAAGTGGATCTCGGATCGTTCATTAGCCGTGTCGGTGCCCCTTCCACCATATTCCACCTCGGTCATATCGTCATGGCGAGTTTGGTGAAGCCTGGCATTGGTAGAACATCATCATCGTCACTGCGCCGTCGTGTTGATGGAACTCATCTCGGGCTCGGCTGGATCGGAGGCTTGAGATCGTCGTCGAAGCTGAGCGTGTGCTTGAACTCGGAGGTGCCGTGCGTTCGGTACTTGGATCGGTCGGATCGTGAAGCGTACGACTACATCAACGCGCGTTGTCATGCGCTTCGCTTCGGTCTATGAAGTGCGTGGGCGAACATTCTCCTCTCGTTGCTATACTGCATCACCATGATCTTGCGTGTGCGTAGGAAATTTTTGAAATTACCGCTTCCCAGATGGCATCCGAGCCTAGGTTTTATGGTTTGATGTTATATGCAGAGTAGAACACAAGTGAGTTGTGGACGATATAAGTCATCTTGCCTACCAGCATGTCATACTTTGGTTTGGCGGTATTGTTGGATGAAGCAGCCGGACCGATTCTTACAGCGTGCGCTTCTGCGAGGCTGGTTCTACCGCGATGCTTTGCACGAATGGGCTGGCGGGTGTCGGTTTCTCCAACTTTAGTTGAGCCAAGTATGGCTACGCCCGGTCCTTGCGAAGGTTAAAGCAGAGTCTATTTGACAAACTATCGTTGTGGTTTTGATCGTAGGTGAGATTGGTTCTTGCTTAAGCCCATAGCAGCCACGTAAAACTTGCAACAACAAAGTAGAGGGCGTCTAACTTGTTTTTGCAGGGCATGTTGTGATGTGATATGGTCAAGGCGTGATGACATATAAGTTGTTGTATGAGATGATCATGTTTTTGTTGAAGTTATCGTATTGGCGGAAGCTTTATGGTTGTCTCTTTGTTGCATAAGATGCAAGTGCCAAATAATTGCTTTACTTTATCGCTGTCACGATAGCAATAGTTGCAAAAGCAATAGTTGGTGAGACGACCATGTGATGACACATTGATATAGATCAAGATGATGATGAAGATCGTGGTATGAGTCGGGTGGCGATAGAGATCATGACAGTGCTTTGGAGATGGACATCAAAGGCGCAAGATGATCATGGCCATATCATGTCACATATTTTGATTGCATATGATGTTTATCTGTTATACATCTTATCTTGCTTTGATTGTGGTAGCATTTTAAGATGATCTCTCACTAAAATTATCAACAAGTGTTCTCCACGAGTATGCATCGTTGCCAAAGTTAAATGGCGCCCAGACACCACGTGATGATCGGGTGTGATAAGCTCTCGTCCATCTACAGCAGGTGCAAGCCAGTTTTACACGCAGGAATACTCGAGTTAAACTTGGCGAGCCTAGCATATGCGAGATGTGGCCTCAGAACGCGGAGACCGAAGGTCGGCGTGAATCATATAGTAGATATGATCAACATAGTGATGTTCACCATTGAAAACTACTCCATCTCACGTGATGATCGGTTATGGTTTAGTTGATTTGGATCACGTGATCACTTAGATGACTAGAGATGTCTATCTAAGTGGGAGTTCTTAAATAATATGATTAATTTAACTTAAATTTATCATGAACTTAGTCTGATAGTATTTTGCAAATTATGTTGTAGATCGATAGCTCACATTGTTGCTTTCATATGTTTATTTTGATATGTTCCTAGAAAATTGTGTTTGAAAGATGTTAGTAGCGGTGATGCGGATTGGATCCGTGATCGAGGTTTATCCTCATTCTTTGCCTGAAGAATTATGTCCTTGATGCACGCTAGGTGACAAACCTATTGCGAGGGGCGGATGTGAGCGTTATGAGCGTTTGGCTAGCTCAATATGATGACTACTTGATAGTTTAGTGCACCATGTAGCGGCTTAGAATTGGGACTTCAAAGGCGTTTTGAGCGTCATGGACCATATGAGATGTTCCGAGTTGAAGTTAATATTTCCAGCAAATACCGAGTTGAGTGATATAGAAGTCTCCAACAAGTTCTATAGCTAAAAGATGGAGAGAATCGGCTCGACTAGTGAGCATGTGCTCGGTTATGCAGGTACTACGATCGCTTGAATCAAGTGGGAGTTAATCTTCTAGATAAGATAGTGATTGATGAATTCTCTAGTCACCATCACCAAGTTAGTAGAACTTCGTGATGAACTATAGTATGCAAGGGATGGCGAAAAGCGATTCCCGAGCTCTTACGTGATGTTCAAATCAGCGAAGGTAGAAATCAAGAAAGAGCATCAAGTGTTGATGATTGACAAGACCACTAGTTTCAAGAAAAGGGCAAAGGGAAAGAAGGGAACTTCAAGAAGAGCGGCAAACAAGTTCTGCTCAAGTGAAGAAACCCGATGCAGTCCTAAGCACGAGACTAGAGTGCTTCTCTTGCCAAGAGAAAAGTAGCTGAGGCGGAACTACCCCAATTGATTGGCGGATAAGAAGGATGGCAAAGTGAACATAAGTATATTTGATATACATATTATTGATGTGTACTTTACTAGTGTTTATAGTAGCCCTGAGTATTTGATACTTGTTAGGTTGCTAAGATTAGTAACTAGAAGCAGGAGATTCTGAATAAGCAGAAGACTAGTTGAAGGAAAGCGACGATGAGTGTTGGAAGTAGTTCCAAGATTGATATGATCATCATCGCTCCTCCTATACTTTGAGGATTAGTGTTGAACCTAAATAAATGTTATTTGGTGTTTGCGTTGAGCATGAATATGATTTGATCATGTTTATTGCAATACGATTATTCATTTAAATTAGAGAACAATTGTTGTTACATTTACATGAATAAAACCTTCTATGGTTATACACACCAATGAAAATGGTTTGTTGGATCTCGATCGTAGTAATACACATATTCATAATATTGAAGCCAAAAGATTCAAAGTTAATAATGATAGTGCAACTTATTTGTGCACTGCCGTTTAGGTCATATTGGTGTAAAGCGCCGCGAAAAACTCCATCTTGATGGGATTTTGGAATCACTTGATTATGAATCACTTGATGCTTGCGAATCATGCCTCATGGGCAAGATGACTAAGACTCCGTTCTCCGGAACAATGGGCGGCGGTGACTTATTGGAAATAATACATACCGATGTATGCGATCCAGATGAGTGTTGATGCTGCGCGATGGGTATCGTTATTTTCGACCTTCACCGAGATGATTTAAGCGAGATATGGGTATATCTACTTGATGAAAGATAAGTCTGAAATAGTTGAAAGGTTCAAAAATTTCAGGTGAAGTGGAAAAATCATCATAACAAGAAAATAAAGTTCTGCGATCGATCACGAGACAAATATTTGAGTTCTGAGTTTGGTCTTCAATTAAAACAATGTGGAATAGTTTCACAGCTCCACCACTGGAACACCACACCGTTACGGTGTGTCCGAGCGTCCGTAACCGCACTTTATTTGATATAGTGCGATCTATGATGTCTCTTATCGGTTTACCACTATTGTTTTGGGGTTATGCATTAGAAACAGCTGCATTCACGTTTAAAATAGGGCACCATCTAAATCCGTTGAGGCGACACTATATGAACTATGGTTTAGCAGTGAACCTAAGCTGTTGTTTCTTAAAGTTTGGGGCTGCGATGCTTATGTGAAAAAGTTTCATCTGATAAGCTCGAACCCAAATCGGAAATCGTCTTCATAGAATACCCAAAGAAATTGTTGGGTACACCTTCTATCACGAGATCCAAAGGCAAGATATTCGTTGCTAAAATGGATCCTTTCGGAGAAGGAGTTTCTCTCGAAAAGAGTGAGTGGGAGGAAAGTAGAACTTGATGAGGTAATTGTACCTTCTCCCTTATTGGAAAGTAGTTCATCACGAAATCTGTTCCTATGATTACTACACCCAATTAGTGAGGAAGCTAATGATGATGATCATGTAACCGGATCAAGTTACTACCGAATCTAAATGAGTAAACAGTGAGTGAGATCCGCTTTGGTGTAATGCGGTAATCTTGTTACGGAAGTCATGTAACTAGACCATGATGAACCTCTACGAACTATGAGGAAGCGATGATGAGCCCAGATTCATGAAATGGCTTGAGGCCATGAAATGCGAGATGAGATCCATGTATGAGAACAAAGTGTGGACTTTGGTGGAGTTGCCCGATGATCGGCAAGCCATAGAAAATAAATGGATCTTCAAGAGAGAAGAGGCGTTGATAGTAGTGTTACTATCTACAAAGCTAGACTTGT
Source organism: Aegilops speltoides (assembly GCA_021437245.1). Lineage (NCBI taxonomy): Eukaryota > Viridiplantae > Streptophyta > Magnoliopsida > Poales > Poaceae > Aegilops > Aegilops speltoides. Next base: position 20,835 of record JAHHZJ010001554.1, on the reverse strand, counting down.
CGAAAAAGTTTTTGACAAAGTTCAAGATGTTGAATACAATGAGATTTTCTCACTTTCGTATCGATGCTTAAAAGTCTATGCGGAATCATGTTAGCAATTACCGCATTTTATGAAATCGGCAAATGGATAAACAAAAGCTGCATTCCTTAATGGAGTTATTAAAGAAGAGTTGTATGTGATGCAACCAAGAGGTTTTGTCGATCCTAAAGGTGTTAACAAAATGTGCATCTATAATTTGGTGCAAGCATTTGGAGTTGGAATATCACGCTTTGATAAGTTGATCAAAGCATATAGTTTATCTGAGACTTGCGTTTAAGCTTTGTATTCTTTGGAAAGTGAGTGGGAGCACTACAACATTTACGATAAGTATATGTGAATGACATATTGTAGATCGGAGTAATGTAGAATTATTACGCAAAGCATAAAGGAGTGTTTGAAAGGAGTTTTTCAAAGAAAGACCCGGTGGTAACTTACATATTGAGCATCAAGATCTATAGAGATAGATCAAGGCGGCTTGATAAATTTTTCAATGAGTACATACCTTGACAAGATTTTGAAGTAGTTCAACGCGAACAGTCGAAGAGAGTTCTTGCACATGTTGCAAAGGTATGAAATTGAAGGGACTCAAATCCGACCACATCGAGAAAATAGAAAGAGAATGAAAGTCATTCCCTATGCCTCGATCATAGGTTCTATAAAGTATGCTATGCTATCTCGGACCTATTGTATACCTTGCTCTGAATTTGGCAAGGAGTACAATAGTGATCTAAGAGTAGATCCTTTGAACATTGGTCAAGAATATCCTTAGTAAGGACTAAGGAGAGAGTTGAAGGAAATATGCCCTAGAGGCAATAATAAAGTTATTATTTATTTCCTTATTTCATGATAAATTTTTATTATTCATGCTAGAATTGTATTAACCGGAAACATAATACATGTGTGAATACATAGACAAACATAGTGTCACTAGTATGCCTCTACTTGACTAGCTTGTTGATCATAGATGGTTGTGTTTCCTAGCCATAGACATGAGCTGTCATTTGATTAACGGAATCACATCATTAGAAGAATGATGTGATTGACTTGACCCATTCCGTTAGCTTAGCACTCGATCATTTAGTATGTTGCTATTGCTTTCTTCATGACTTATACATGTTCCTATGACTATGAGATTATGCAACTCCCGTTTACCGGAGGAACACTTTGGTGCTACCAAACGTCACAACGAATCGGGTGATTATAAAGGAGTACTACAGGTGCTTCCAAAGGTAGATGTTGGGTTGACGTATTTCGAGATTAGGTTTTGTCACTCCGATTGTCGGAGAGGTATCTTTGGGCCCTCTCAGTAATGCACATCACTATAAGCCTTGCAAGCAATGTAACTAATGAGTTAGTTACGGAATGATGCATTACGTAAGGAGTAAAGAGACTTGCCGGTAACGAGATTGAACTAGGTATTGGATACCGACGATCGAATCTCGGGCAAGTAACATACCGATGACAAAGGAACAACGATGTTGTTATGCGGTTTGACCGATAAAGATCTTCGTAGAATATGTAGGAACCAATATGGGCATCCAGGTTCCGCTATTGGTTATTGACCGAGAATAGTTCTAGGTCATGTCTACATTGTTCTCGAACCCGTAGGGTCCGCACGCTTAACGTTACGATGACAGTTTTATTATGAGTTTATAAGTTTTGATGTACCGAAGGAGTTCGGAGTCCCGGATGAGATCGGGGACATGACGAGGAGTCTCGAAATGGTCGAGACGTAAAGATCGATATATTGGACGACTACATTCGGACATCGGAAAGGTTCCGAGTGATTCGGGTATTTTTTGGAGTGCCGGAGAGTTACGGGAATTCGCCGGGGAGTATATGGGCCTTATTGGGCCATACGGGAATAGAGGAGAGAGGCCAAAAGGAAGGATGCCTGCGCCCCCTCCGGTCCGACTGGACAAGGCGCAGCCCCTTCCTTCTTCCTCTCCCCTCTTTCCCTTCTCCTACTCCAACAAGGGAGGTGGAATCCTACTAGGACTAGGGAGTCCTAGTAGGACTCCCCACTTGGTGCGCCCCCTCCTAGGGCCGGCCTCCTCCCCCTTGCTCCTTTATATACGGGGGCAGGGGGCACCCCATGACACACAAGTTGATCTACGTGATTGTTCCTTAGCCGTGTGCGGTGCCCCCCTCCACCATATTCCACCTCGGTCATATCGTCGCGGAGTTTAGGCGAAGCCCTGCGCCGGTAGAACATCATCATCGTCACCACGCCGTCGTGCTGACGGAACTCATCCCTGACACTTTGCTGGATCGGAGTCCTTGGATCGTCATTGAGCTGAACGTGTGCTGAACTCGGAGGTGCCGTACGTTCGGTACTTGGATCGGTCGGGTCGTGAAGACGTGCGACCACATCAACCGCGTTGTCATAACGCTTCCGCTTACGGTCTACGAGGGTACGTGGACAATACTCTCCCCTCTCGTTGCTATGCATCACCATGATCTTGCGTGTGCGTAGGATATTTTTTTTGAAATTACTACGTTCCCCAACAGTGGTACCAGAGCCAGGTTTTATGCATAGATGTCATATGCACGAGTAGAACACAAGTGAGTTGTGGGCGATACAAGTCATACTGCTTACCAGCATGTCATACTTTGGTTCGGCGATATAGTGAGATGAAGCGGCCCGGACCGACATTACGCATACGCTTACGCGAAACTGGTTTCATCGTTACGAGTACTTGTGCTTAAAGGTGGCTGGCGGGTGTCTGTCTCTCTCACTTTAGTTGAATCGAGTGTGGCTACGCCCGGTCCTTGCTAAGGTTAAAACAGCACTAACTTGACGAAGTATCATTGTGGTTTTGATGCGTAGGTAAGAATGGTTCTTGCTAAGCCCGTAGCAGCCACGTAAAATTTGCAACAACAAAGTAGAGGACGTCTAGCTTGTTTTTGCAGGGCATGTTGTGATGTGATATGGTCAAGACATGATGCTATATTTTATTGTATGAGATGATCATGTTTTGTAACCGGTTATCGACAATGGCAGGAGCCATATGGTTGTCGCTTATTGTATGAAATGCAAACGCTCGTAATTGCTTTACTTTATCACTAAGCGGTAGCGATAGTCGAGAAGCAATAGATGGCGAAACGACAACGATGCTACGATGGAGATCAAGGTATTGCGCCGTGACGATGGTGATCACGACGGTGCTTTGAGATGGAGATCACAAGCACAAGATGATGATGGCCATATCATATCACTTATATTGATTGCATGTGATGTTTATCCTTTATGCATCTTATCTTGCTTTGATCGACGGAAGCATTTTAAGATAATCTCTCACTAAAATTATCAAGAAGTGTTCTCCCGAGTATGCACCATTGCGAAAGTTCTTCGTCTTTGAGACACCACGTGATGATCGGGTGATAGGCTCTACGTTCAAATACAACGGTGCAAAATAGTTGCACACGCAGAATACTCAGGTTAAACTTGACGAGCCTAGCATATACAGATATGGCCTCGGAACACGGAGACCGAAAGGTCGAACGTGAATCATATAGAAGATATGATCAACATAGTGATGTTCACCATTGAAACTACTCCATCTCACGTGATGATCGGACATGGTTTAGTTGATTTGGATCACGTAATCACTTAGATGACTAGAGAGATGTCTGTCTAAGTGGGAGTTCTTAAGTAATATGATTAATTGAACTTAAATTTATCATGAACTTAGTCCTGGTAGTATTTTGCAAATTATGTTGTAGATCAATAGCTTGCGTTGTTGCTTTCATATGTTTATTTTGATATGTTCCTAGAGAAAATTGTGTTGAAAGATGTTAGTAGCAATGATGCGGATTGGATCCGTGATCCGAGGTTTATCCTCATTGCTGCATGTAAGAATTATGTCCTTGATGCACCGCTAGGTGAAAAACCTATTGCAGAGCGGATGCGACGTTATGAACGTTTGGCTAGCTCAATATGATGACTACTTGATAGTTTAGTGCACCATTCTTAACGGCTTAGAATCGGGACTTCAAAGATGTTTTGAACGTCATGGACCATATGAGATGTTCCAGGAATTGAAGTTAATATTTCAAGCAAATACCCGACTTGAGAGATATGAAGTCTCCAACAAGTTCTCTAGCTAAAAGATGGAGGAGAATCACTCAACTAGTGAGCATGTGCTCAGATTGTCTGGGTACTTCAATCGCTTGAATCAAGTGGGAGTTAATCTTCCGATAAGATAGTGATTGATGAAATTCTCTAGTCACCATCACTAAGTTACTAGAACTTCGTGATGAACTATAGTATGCAAGGGATGACGAAAACGATTCTCGAGCTCTTCGTGATGTTGAAATCGAGGAAGGTAGAAATCAAGAAAGAGCATCAAGTGTTGATGATTGACAAGACCACTAGTTTCAAGAAAAGGGCAAAGGGAAAGAATGAGAAACTTCAAGTAGAATGGCAAACAAGTTGTCACTCCCGTGAAGAAGACCAAAGCTGGACCAAAGCCCTAAACCGAGTGCTTACACTACAAAGGAAATGGTCACCGAAGCGGAAATGCCCCAATATTTGGTGGATAAGAAGGATGGCAAAATGAACAAGGGTATATTTGATATACAGTTATTGATGTGTGCCTTACTAGTGTTTATAGTCACCCCGAGTATTTGATACTTGTTCGGTTGCTAAGATTAGTAACTCAAACAGAGTTACGTAATAAACAAAGACTAGTTGAAGGGGAAGTGACGATGAGTGTTGGAAGTAGTTCCAAGATTGATATGATCATCATCGCACACTCCCTATACTTCCGGGATTAGTGATTAAACCTAAATAAATGTTATTTGGTGTTTGCGTTGAGCATGAACATGATTTGATCGTGTTTATTGCGATACGGTTATTCATTTAAAGTTAGAGAATAATTGTTATTCTGTTTACATGAATAAAACCTTCAATGGTCATACACCCAATGAACATAGTTTGTTGGATCTCGATCGTAGTGATACACATATTCATAATATTGATGCCAAAAGATGCAAAGTTAATAATGATAGTACAACTTATTTGTGGCACTGCCGTTTGGGTCATATCGGTGTAAAGCGCATGAAGAAACTCCGTAAAGATGGATTTTTGAAATCACTTGGTTATGAATCATTTGATGCTTGCGAACAGTGCCTTTTGGGCAAGATGACTAAAACTCCGTTCTTTGGAACAATGGAACAAGCTACTGACTTATTGGAAATAATACATACCAATGTATGTGATCCAATGAGTGTTGATGCTCGTGGCAAGTGTCATTATTTTCTGACCTTCACAAAATGATTTGAGCAGATATGGGTATATCTACTTGATGAAACATAAGTCTGAAATAATTGAAAGGTTCAAAGAATTTCAGAGTGAAGTGGAAAAATCATTGTAACAAGAAAATAAAGTTTCTGCGATCTGATCGTGGAGACGAATATTTGAGTTACGAGTTTGGTCTTCAATTAAAACAATGTGGAATAGTTTCACAGCTCACACCACCTGGAACACCACAACGTTATGGTGTGTCCGAATGTCGTAACCGCACTTTATTGGATATGGTGCGATCTATGATGTCTCTTACCATTATCGTTTTGGGGTTATGCATTAGAGACAACTGCATTCACGTTAAAAGGGCACCATCTAAATCCGTTGAGACGACACCATATGAACTGTGGTTTAGCATGAAACCCAAGTTGTCATTTCTTAAAGTTTGGGGCTACGATGCTTATGTGAAAAAGTTTCATCCTGATAAGCTCAAACCCAAATCAGAGATGTGTGTCTTCATAGAATACCCAAAGGAAACTGTTGGGTACACCTTCTATCACAGATCCGAAGGCAAGATATTCGTTGCTAAAATGGATCCTTTCTAGAGAAGGAGTTTCTCTCGAAAGAAGTGAGTGGGAGGAAAGTAGAGCTTGATAAGGTAATTGTACCTTCTCCCGAATTGGAAAGTAGTTTATCACAGAAATCAGTTCTAGTGATTTATACACCAATTAGTGAGGAAGCTAATGATAATGATCATGAAACTTCAGATCAAGTTACTACAGAACCTCGTAGGTCTTCCAGAGTACGGTCCGCACCAGAGTGGTACGGTAATCCTGTTCTGAAAGTCATGTTACTAAACATGATAAACCTACGAACTATGAGGAAGCGATGATGAGCCCAGATTCCGCAAAATGGCTTGAGGCCATAAAATCTGAGATATGATCCATGTATGAGAACAAAGTATGGACTTTGATTGACTTGCTCAATGATCAGCAAGCCATGTTAAATAAATGGATCTTCAAGAGGAAGACGGACATTGGTAGTAGTGTTACTATCCACTAAGCTCGACTTTTTGCAAAAGGTTTTCAACAAGTTCAAGGTGTTGAATACGATGAGATTTTCTCACTCGTATCGATGCTTAAGTCTATCTGAATCATGTTAGCAATTGCCACATTTTATGAAATCTGGCAAATGAATGTCAAAACTGCATTCCTTAATGGTTTTCTTAAAGAAGAGTTGTATATGATGCAACCAGAAGGTTTTGTCAATCCTAAAGGTGTTAACAAAATGTGCAAGCTCCAGCAATCCATCTATGGACTGGTGCAAGCATCTCGGAGTTGGAATATACGCTTTGATAAGTTGATCAAAGCATATAGTTTTATACAGACTTGCGGTAAAGCCTGTATTTACAAGAAAGTGAGTGGGAGCACTACAACATTTCTGATAAGTATATGTGAATGACATATTGTTGATTGGAAATAATGTAGAATTATTCTGCAAAGCATAAAGGAATGTTTAGAAAGGAGTTTTTTCAAAGAAAGACCTCGGTAAAGCTACTTACATATTGAGCATCAAGATCTATTGAGATAGATCAAGACGCTTGATAAGATTTTCAATGAGTACATACGTTGACAAGTTTTTGAAGTAGTTCAAAATGGAACAGTCAAAGAAAGAGTTCTTGCCTGTGTTGCAAAGGTATGAAACTGAGTAAGACTCAAATCCCGACCATAGCAGAAAATAGAAAGAGAATGAAAGTCATTCCCTATGCCTCAGTCATAGGTTCTATAAAGTATGCTATGCTATGTACCAGACCTATTGTATACCTTGCTCTTAATTTGGCAAGGGAGGACAATAGTGATCTAGGAAGTAGATCACTGGACATTGGTCAAGAATATCCTTAGTGAAGACTAAGGAAATATTTCTCGATTATGGAGGTGATAAAAGAGCCCGTTGTAAAGAGTTACATCGATGCGAGCTTTCACACCAATCTAGATGACTCTAAGTCTCTATCTGGATACAAATTGAAAGTGGGAGCAATTAGCTAGAGTAGCTCTGTGCAGTGCATTGTAGACATAGAATCTTTGCAAAATATATACGGCTCTGAATGTGACAGACCCGTTGACTAAGCTTCTGTCACGAGCAAAACATGATCACATCTTAGTACTATTTGGGTGTTAATCACATAGCGATGTGAACTAGATTATTGACTCTAGTAAACCATTTGGGTGTTGGTCACATGACAATGTGAACTATGGGTGTTAATCATATACAGATATGAATATTGGTGTTAAATCACATGGCGATGTGAACTAGATTATTGACTCTAGTGCAAGTGGGAGACTGAAGGAAATATGCCCTAGAGGCAATAATAAAGTTATTATTTATTTCCTTATTTCATGATAAATGTTTATTATTCATGCTAGAATTGTATTAACCGGAAACATAATACATGTGTGAATACATAGACAAACATAGTGTCACTAGTATGCCTCTACTTGACTAGCTTGTTGATCAAAGATGGTTGTGTTTCCTAGCCATAGACATGAGTTGTCATTTGATTAACGGAATCACATCATTAGAAGAATGATGTGATTGACTTGACCCATTCCGTTAGCTTAGCACTCGATCATTTAGTATGTTGCTATTGCTTTCTTCATGACTTATACATGTTCCTATGACTATGAGATTATGCAACTCCGCTTACGGAGGAACACTTTGGTGCTACCAAATGTCACAACGAATCGGGTGATTATAAAGGAGTACTACAGTGTCTCCAAAGGTAGATGTTGGGTTGGCGATTTCGAGATTAGGTTTTGTCACTCCGATTGTCGGAGAGGTATCTCTGGCCCTCTCGGTAATGCACATCACTATAACCCTTGCAAGCAATGTAACTAATGAGTTAGTTACGGAATGATGCATTACGTAACGAGTAAAGAGACTTGCCGTAACGAGATTGAACAAGGTATTTGATACCAACGATCGAATCTCGCAAGTAACATACCGATGACAAAGGAACAACGATGTTGTTATGCGGTTTGACCGATAAAGATCTTCATAGAATATGTAGGAACCAATATGGGCATCCAGGTTCCGCTATTGGTTATTGACCGAGAATAGTTCTAGGTCATGTCTACATTGTTCTCGAACCCGTAGGGTCCGCACGCTTAACGTTACGATGACAGTTTTATTATGAGTTTATAAGTTTTGATGTACCGAAGAAGTTCGGAGTCCTGGATGATATCGGGGACATGACGAGGAGTCTCGAAATGGTCGAGATGTAAAGATCGATATATTGGACGACTATATTCGGACATCGGAAAGGTTCCGAGTGATTTGGGTATTTTTCGGAGTACCGGAGAGTTACGGGAATTCGCCGGGGAGTATATGGGCCTTATTGGGCCATACGGGAATAGAGGAGAGAGGCTAAAGGAAGGAGGCTCGCGCCCCCTCCGGTCCGACTGGACAAGGGCGCAGCCCCTTTCCTTCTTCCTCTCCCCTCTTCGCCTTCTCCTATTCCAACAAGGGAGGTGGAATCCTACTAGGACTAGTGAGTCCTAGTAGGACTCCACACTTGGCGCGCCCCCTCCTAGGGCCGGCCTCCTCCCCTTGCTCCTTTATATACGGGGCAGGGGGCATCCCATGACACACAAGTTGATCTACGTGATCGCCCTTAGCCGCAGCGGTGCCCCCTCCACCATATTCCACCTCGGTCATATCGTCCGCGAGTTTAGGTGAAGCCTGCGCCGGTAGAACATCATCATCGCCACCACGCCGTCAGGTGACGGAACTCATCCCCGACACTTTGCTGGATCGGAGTCCGGGGATCGTCATCGAGCTGCACGTGTGCTGAACTCGGAGGTGCCGTACATTCGGTACTTGGATCGGTTGGATCGTGAAGACGTATGACTACATCAACCGCGTTGTCATAACGCTTCCGCTTATGGTCTACGAGGGTACGTGGACAATACTCTCCCCTCTCGTTGCTATGCATCACCATGATCTTGCGTGTGCGTAGGAATTTTTTTAAAATTACTACGTTCCCCAACAAGAGTTCATTGAGAGAACAACACTCCCCCTATGTCCATGCCTACACCTAAACTAGACAACAAGTTGAGTGTGGTGGGGGGTGCACGGTTTCAAGTCACATTGCTCAAATCAATGATATTTAGCTCATGACTTAACTCGCGAAATCTTGCTTCATCCAAGGGCTTCGTGAAAATATCTGCAAGGTTATCATGAGTGTCGACATACTTGAGCTCGATCTCCCCTCGCCTAATGTGATCCCGGATGAAGTGATACCGAATCTCAATGTGCTTCGTCTTGAAGTGTTGCACCGGGTTGAGAGAAATCTTGATGGCACTTTCATTATCACACCAAAGAGGCACTTTGTCACAAATGACACCGTACTCCTTTAAAGTTTGCGTCATCCATAGGAGTTGAGCACAACAACTACCGGCCGCCACATACTCCACTTCGGTGGACGAGAGAGACACACAACTTTGCTTCTTGGAAGACCAACTTACCAAAGAGCAACCAAGAAATTGGCACCCTCCAGAAGTGGACTTCCTATCCACTTTTTCTCCCGCCCAATCGGAATCCGTGAAACCTTCAAGCCTAAAGTTTGCTCCTCTTGGGTACCATAAGCCAAAGTTTGGGGTATGAGCCAAATATCGAAAGATCCGCTTGACCGCCACATAGTGACTTTCCTTTGGTGCGGCTTGGAAACGTGCACACATCCCCACACTCAACATGATATCCGGTCTAGATGCACAAAGGTAAAGCAGGGAGCCAATAATGGAGCGGTATACCTTTTGATCCACCGCTTTACCATTGGTATCAATGTCAAGTTGGCACTTGGTAGGCATTGGTGTAGTAGCCGGCTTGACATCACTTAGATTGAATCTTTTAAGCATGTCTTGAGTGTATTTGGCTTGGTTGATGAAGGTTCCTTCTCTTCTTTGTTTGATGTCAAAACCAAGGAAGAACTTCAACTCTCCCATCGAAGACATCTTGAACTTGGAGGTCATGAGAGCAGCAAATTCCTCATTGAAAGCTTTGTTAGGAGAACCAAAGATAATATCATCAACATATAGTTGGCATACAAACAACTCCCCGTTGAACTTCTTAGTAAAAAGAGTGGGGTCGATTTGTCCTACTTCAAATCCACGATCTTGTAGCAACTCGGTAAGGTGATCATACCACACACATGGGGCTTGTTTAAGGCCATAGAGTGCCTTATCGAGTTGATACACATGATCCGGGAAGTAGGGGTCCTCGAACCCGGGGGGTTGCTTGACATAGACCAACTCATTAATAGGACCATTAAGAAAAGCACTTTTCACATCCATTTGTTGCAACTTAAAGTTGTGATGGGAAGCATAAGCAATCAACAAACGAATGGATTCAAGACGAGCAACGAGATCAAAGGTTTCACCGTAGTCGATACCCTCGACTTGGGAGTAGCCTTGTGCTACCAATCTCGCCTTGTTGCGAATGATGTTCCCATGAGCATCTTGCTTGTTCTTGAAGATCCACTTGGTTCCAATGACGTTGTGGTTCCCCGATGGTCTTGGCACCAATCTCCACACCGTGTTGTACTCGAAGTTGTTGAGTTCTTCATGCATGGCATTGAGCTAATCCGAGTCTTCGAGCGCCTCATAGACCTTTTGGGGTTCAACACAAGAGACAAACGCGTGATGTTCACAATAGTTTGCTAATTGTCTACGAGTGCTTACCCCCTTTCTTAGGCTTCCAACCACGTTTTCCATGAGATGGCCTTGGGTGGTGAGCTTGGAAGCAATCTTTGTGGCACGACGCTCTAATTCCTCCTCGGGTGTGGAAGAAGGAGGGTTAACTTGATCATCTTGAGCGCCGTCTTGAGCTTGTTCTTGATCTTGAGCTTGCTCATGATCTTGAACTTGCTCGAGGGGAAGAACTTGACCTTGGGCATCATTTAGAGGTTCACCACCATCTTGAGGTTGATCTTGCCCTTGGTCTTGTTCATGAGAATGAGGGCCTTCACTTTGTTCTTCGGAAGCGTGTGGGTCTTGGGGAGGTGATGGCTCCACTTGAGTGGAGCATTGTCCTTCTTCTTCGGCCACAAGGGGTTCCTCAATGGGTAGGATTTGACCAATACCCATTCTTCTTATGGCTTGGGGAGGAATTTCATTAGCTACATCACAAGTATCACTTTGCTCCACTTGGGAGCCATTATTTGAGAGTTTGTAGCATAACCAACAAATATGCCCTCATGAGCTCTAGCCTCAAATTTAGACAAACGAACACCTTTCTTGAGAATGAAACACTTACAACCGAACACCCTGAAGTACTTGAGGTTGGGCTTGTTGCCGTGAGTATCTCATAAGGAGTCTTGTTCAAGCCTTTGCGAAGATAGAGCCGATTGGATGCATGACATGCGGTGTTGATGGCTTCGCCCAAAAGTTGTATGGAGACTTGAACTCCGCCATCATGGTCCTTGCCGCATCCATCAACGTCCGGTTCTTCCTCTCCGCAACACCATTTTGTTGAGGGTATATGGTGCGAGAATATTAATGCTTGATCCCTCATCACTAAGAAACTCATCCAAGGTGTAGTTCTTGAACTCGGTGCCGTTGTCACTTCTTATTGTCAAGATCTTTGCATCATGTTGACGTTGAGCTTCATTTGCAAAGTCGATGACGGTTTGTTGAGTCTCACTCTTCCTCTTGAAGAAGTATACCCAAGTGTATCTTGAATAATCATCCACAATCACCAAGCAATACTTTCTTCCTCCAAGACTATCAAAAGATGGAGGCCCGAAGAGATCCATGTGAAGGAGATCCAAGGGTCTCTTCGAGTAGATGATGGTTGAAGGAGGGTGAGCCTTTTCATGAAGCTTTCCTTCGATACAAGCACTGCAAGCACGATCTTTGGCAAAACTAACATTTGTTAGTCCACGGACATGGTCCCACTTGAGAAGACTTTGCAAAGATCTCATATTGACGTGGGCTAAACGGCGATGCCAAAGCCATCCCACGTCAACTTTAGCCATTAGGCATGTTGCGGTCTTAGTGGGTCGCTCCGAAAAGTTAATCACATAGAGACCGTTCTCGACATGCCCAACAAAGGCTACTTTAAGAGTCTTGCTCCACAAGAGGGCCACGGTATCAATGTCAAAGAATGTAGCAAAGCCCATGAGTGCAAGTTGACGAACGGAAAGCAAATTGAATGCAAGGGACTCAACAAGCATGACTTTCTCGATCGTTAGATCATGAGAAATGACAACCTTTCCGAGACCCAATACCTTAGAATGTGATGCATAACCCCACTCGACATTGGTGGGCATAGATGGAATCTCTTGCACGTCCACCACCAAGTCCTTTCTCCCGGTCATATGATTTGTTGCTCCACTATCGAGCAACCATGATCCCCCATCGGAAGCAAACACCTACAAGAGATCAATGCTTGGTTTTAGGTACCCATTTAGTAATGGGTCCTTTGATGTTAGTAACAAGGGTCTTGGGAACCCAAATAGACCATTCAATGTACTCATAAGGAGAACCAACAAATTTAGCATAAACATGTCCATCACTAGCATGGCACAACACATATGACGGGTTAAAGTCGCCGGCTTTGTTTGAGGACATGCTTTTTCCCTTTTGGATGTCAACTCCCTTCACTTTTTCCTTCTTCTCCTTAGGATCACCCTCTCCCTCTTTCACAAACGTTTGCTTGAGAGGAGGAGGACGTTTGGTCTTGTTCTTCTTCTTCTTGTTGTTCTTGGACTTGGGTGCAAACCCAATTCCTTCCTTCGCCACAACTTCCTTTTGATTGCTCAAAAGGTCATTGAGGTTCTTCTCACCTTGAATGCATGTCACAAGGCCTTTCTCAAGTTGATCCTTCAACTTGGCATTCTCCTCCACAAGATGCGCATGCTCACAACACGGATTAGTAGCACATGCATTATCAATTAATACCATATGAGGAAAAGTGGCCTTTTACTTGATTAGCCTAACTTGGAGTTGAGCATGAGACTCTTTGAGGTTAGCATGAGTACCCTTCAAGACCTTGTGGGCCTTGTCAAGTATCTCAAACTCCTCTTTGAGTCTAGCATGATCAACCCCAAGTTTAGCCTTCTCGGAGGTTAGCACACGAGACATGACAAGAGCATGATCAAGATCTTTCTTTAACTTAGCTAGGTCATCATTGTGTGACTCCTCAAGAGTCAAACGATGCACACGCTCTTCCTCAAGAGCATTAGAGAGATCCGATATCTCATCGGCATAGTCACGACTATGACCTTCCATCTTGGAGATGGTTTCTTCGTGAGCCTCGATCATGTCATTGAAGGAAATATGCCCTAGAGGCAATAATAAAGTTATTATTTATTTCCTTATATCATGATAAATGTTTATTATTCATGCTAGAATTGTATTAACCGGAAACATAATACATGTGTGAATATATAGACAAACAGAGTGTCACTAGTATGCCTCTACTTGACTAGCTTGTTAATCAAAGATGGTTATGTTTCCTAACCATGAACAAGGAGTTGTTATTTGATTAACAAGATCACATCATTAGTTGAATGATCTGATTGACATGACCCATTCCGTTAGTTTAGCACTCAATCGTTTAGTATGTTGCTATTGATTCCTTCATGACTTATACATGTTCCTGTGACTATGAGATTATGCAACTCCCGTTTACCGGAGGAACACTTTGTGTGCTACCAAACTTCACAACGTAACTGGGTGATTATAAAGGTGCTCTACAGGTGTCTCCAAAGGTACTTGTTGGGTTGGCGATTTTGAGATTAGGATTTGTCATCCAATGTCGGAGAGGTATCTCTGGCCCTCTCGGTAATGCACATCATTTAAGCCTTGCAAGCATTGCAACTAATGAGTTAGTTGCGGGATGATGTATTACGGAACGAGTAAAGAGACTTGCGGTAACGAGATTGAACTACGTATTGGATACCGACGATCGAATCTCGGGCAAGTAACATACCGATGACAAAGGAACAACGTATGTTGTTATGCGGTCCGACCGATAAAGATCTTCGTAGAATATGTAGGAACCAATATGGGCATCCAGGTCCCGCTATTGATTATTGACCGAGACGTGTCTCGGTCATGTCTACATTGTTCTCGAACCGTAGGGTCCGCACGCTTAAGGTTTCGATGCTTATATTATGAGTTTATGAGTTTTGATGTATCGAAGGAGTTCGAGTCCCGGATGAGATCGGGGACATGACGAGGAGTCTCGAAATGGTCGAGACGTAAAGATCGATATATTGGACAACTATATTCGGAGTTCGGAAAGGTTCCGAGTGATTCGGTATTTATCGGAGTACTGAGAGTTACGGAATTCGCCGGGAGAAGTATTGGGCCTTATTGGGCCTCAAGGAAAGAGAGAGGGGCTGCCTAGGGCAGGCCGCTGCTTCCCATGGCCTAGTCCGTATTGGACTAGGGAGGGCCGCACCCTCCTTCCTTCCTTCTCTCTCCCCTTCCTTGTCTCCTACTCCTAATACATGGAAGGATTCCTAGTTGAACTAGGAAAGGGGGAATCCTACTCCCGGTGGGAGTAGGACTCCCCATGGCGCGCCCCTCCTAGGGCCGGCCTCCTCCTCCCTCCCTCCTTTATATACGGGGGCAGGGGGCACCCCATGGACACACAAGTGGATCTACGGATCGTTCCTTAGCCGTGTGCGGTGCCCCCTTCCACCATATTCCACCTCGGTCATATCGTCGCAGAGTTTAGGCGAAGCCCTGCGCTGGTAGAACATCATCATCGTCACCACGCCGTCGTGTTGATGGAACTCATCTCCGGAGCTCGGCTGGATCGGAGGCTTGAGATCGTCGTCGAGCTGAACGTGTGCTGAACTCGGAGGTGCCGTACGTTCGGTACTTGGATCGGTCGGATCGTGAAGACGTACGACTACATCAACCGCGTTGTCATAACGCTTCCGCTTACGGTCTATGAGGGTACGTGGACGAACATTCTCCCCTCTCGTTGCTATGCCATCACCATGATCTTGCGTGTGCGTAGGAAATTTTTTGAAATTACCACGCTTCCCAACAGTGGCATCCGAGCCTAGGTTTTTATGGTTTGATGTTATATGCACGAGTAGAACACAAGTGAGTTGTGGACGATATAAGTCATACTGCCTACCAGCATGTCATACTTTGGTTTGGCGGTATTGTTGGATGAAGCAGCCCGGACCGACATTACGCGTACGCTTACGCGAGACTGGTTCTACCGCCGTGCTTTGCACACAGGTGGCTGGCGGGTGTCAGTTTCTCCAACTTTAGTTGAACCGAGTATGGCTACGCCCGGTCCTTGCGAAGGTTAAAACAGAGTCTATTTGACAAACTATCGTTGTGGTTTTGATGCGTAGGTGAGATTGGTTCTTGCTTAAGCCCATAGCAGCCACGTAAAACTTGCAACAACAAAGTAGAGGACGTCTAACTTGTTTTTGCAGGGCATGTTGTGATGTGATATGGTCAAGACGTGATGACATATAAGTTGTTGTATGAGATGATCATGTTTTGTTGAAGTTATCGGCGACTGGCAGAAGCTTTATGGTTGTCTCTTTGTTGCATAAGATGCAAGTGCCAAATAATTGCTTTACTTTATCGCTATGCGATAGCAATAGTTGCAAGAGCAATAGTTGGTGAGACGACCATGTGATGACACATTGATATAGATCAAGATGATGAAGATCATGGTGTCGTGCCGGTGACGATAGAGATCATGACAGTACTTTGGAGATGGACATCAAAGGCGCAAGATGATCATGGCCATATCATGTCACATATTTTGATTGCATATGATGTTTATCTGTTATACATCTTATCTTGCTTTGATTGACGGTAGCATTTTAAGATGATCTCTCACTAAAATTATCAACAAGTGTTCTCCCTGAGTATGCATCGTTGCCAAAGTTCGTCGTGCCCAGACACCACGTGATGATCGGGTGTGATAAGCTCTACGTCCATCTACAACGGGTGCAAGCCAGTTTTGCACACGCGAATACTCGCAGTTAAACTTGACGAGCCTAGCATATGCAGATATGGCCTCGGAGCACGGAGACCGAAAGGTCGAGCGTGAATCATATAGTAGATATGATCAACATAGTGATGTTCACCATTGAAAACTACTCCATCTCACGTGATGATCGGTTATGGTTTAGTTGATTTGGATCACGTGATCACTTAGATGACTAGAGAGATGTCTATCTAAGTGGGAGTTCTTAAGTAATATGATTAATTTAACTTAAATTTATCATGAACTTAGTCCTGGTAGTATTTTGCAAATTATGTTGTAGATCAATAGCTCACATTGTTGCTTTCATATGTTTATTTTGATATGTTCCTAGAGAAAATTGTGTTGAAAGATGTTAGTAGCAGTGATGCGGATTGGATCCGTGATCTGAGGTTTATCCTCATTGCTGCACAGAAGAATTATGTCCTTGATGCACCGCTAGGTGACAAACCTATTGCAGGAGCAGATGTAGACGTTATGAACGTTTGGCTAGCTCAATATGATGACTACTTGATAGTTTAGTGCACCATGCTTAACGGCTTAGAATTGGGACTTCAAAGACGTTTTGAACGTCATGGACCATATGAGATGTTCCAGGAGTTGAAGTTAATATTTCCAGCAAATACCGAGTTGAGTGATATGAAGTCTCCAACAAGTTCTATAGCTAAAAGATGGAGGAGAATCGCTCAACTAGTGAGCATGTGCTCGATTATGCAGGTACTACAATCGCTTGAATCAAGTGGGAGTTAATCTTCTAGATAAGATAGTGATTGATGAATTCTCTAGTCACCATCACCAAGTTAGTAGAACTTCGTGATGAACTATAGTATGCAAGGGATGACGAAAACGATTCCCGAGCTCTTCGTGATGTTCAAATCAACGAAGGTAGAAATCAAGAAAGAGCATCAAGTGTTGATGATTGACAAGACCACTAGTTTCAAGAAAAGGGCAAAGGAAAAGAAGGGAACTTCAAGAAGAACGGCAAGCAAGTTGCTGCTCAAGTGAAGAAACCCAGTCTGGTCCTAAGCACGAGACTAAGTGCTTCTACTGCAAAGAGACCGTAATCTGAAGCGGAACTACCCCAATTGATTGGCGGATAAGAAGGATGGCAAAGTGAACATAAGTATATTTGATATACATATTATTGATGTGTACTTTACTAGTGTTTATAGTAGCCCCTGAGTATTTGATACTTGTTCGGTTGCTAAGATTAGTAACTAGAAACAGGAGTTACAGAATAAACAGAGACTAGTTGAAGGGAAAGCGACGATGAGTGTTGGAAGTAGTTCCAAGATTGATATGATCATCATCGCACACTCCCTATACTTTCGGGATTAGTGTTGAACCTAAATAAATGTTATTTGGTGTTTGCGTTGAGCATGAATATGATTTGATCATGTTTATTGCAATGCGATTATTCATTTAAATTAGAGAACAATTGTTGTTCTGTTTACATGAATAAAACCTTCTATGGTTATACACACCAATGAAAATGGTTTGTTGGATCTCGATCGTAGTAATACACATATTTCATAATATTGAAGCCAAAAGATTCAAAGTTAATAATGATAGTGCAACTTATTTGTGGCACTGCCGTTTAGGTCATATTGGTGTAAAGCGCATCGAAGAAACTCCATGCCGATGGGATTTTGGAATCACTTGATTATGAATCACTTGATGCTTGAATCATGCCTCATGGGCAAGATGACTAAGACTCCGTTCTCGGAACAATGGAGCGAGCGATCGACTTATTGGAAATAATACATACCGATGTATGCGATCCGATGAGTGTTGATGCTCATGGTGGGTATCGTTATTTTCGACCTTCACAGATGATTTAAGCGAGATATGGGTATATCTACTTGATGAAAGATAAGTCCGAAATAGTTGAAAGGTTCAAAGAATTTCAGAGTGAAGTGGAAAAATCATCATAACAAGAAAATAAAGTTTCGCGATCGATCACGAGACAAATATTTGAGTTACGAGTTTGGTCTTCAATTAAAACAATGTGGAATAGTTTCACAGCTCACGCCACAGAACACCACACCGTTATGGTGTGTCCGAACGTCAGAATCGCACTTTATTTGATATGGTGCGATCTATGATGTCTCTTATCGGTTTACCACTATTGTTTTGGGGTTATGCATTAGAGACAATGCATTCACGTTTAAAATAGGGCACCATCTAAATCCGTTGAGACGACACTATATGAACTATGGTTTAGCAGGAAACCTAAGTTGTTGTTTCTTAAAGTTTGGGGCTGCGATGCTTATGTGAAAAAGTTTCATCCTGATAAGCTCGAACCCAAATCGGAGAAGTGCGTCTTCATAGAATACCCAAAGGAAATTGTTGGGTACACCTTCTATCACAGATCCAAAGGCAAGATATTCGTTGCTAAAATGGATCCTTTCCAGAGAAGGAGTTTCTCTCGAAAGAAGTGAGTGGGAGGAAAGTAGAACTTGATGAGGTAATTGTACCTTCTCCCTTATTGGAAAGTAGTTCATCACAGAAATCTGTTCCTATGACTACTACACCAATTAGTGAGGAAGCTAATGATGATGATCATGTAACTTCAGATCAAGTTACTACCGAATCTCGTAGGTAAACCAGAGTGAGATCCGCACTGAGTGGTACGGTAATCTTGTTCGGAAGTCATGTAACTAGACCATGATGAACCTACGAACTATGAGGAAGCGATGATGAGCCCAGATTCCGCGAAATGGCTTGAGGCCATGAAATCTGAGATGAGATCCATGTATGAGAACAAAGTGTGGACTTTGGTGGAGTTGCCCGATGATCGGCAAGCCATAGAAAATAAATGGATCTTCAAGAGGAAGACAGACGTTGATAGTAGTGTTACTATCTACAAAGCTAGACTTGTCGAAAAAGTTTTTTGACAAAGTTCAAGATGTTGAATACAATGAGATTTTCTCACTCGTATCGATGCTTAAAAGTCTGTCTGAATCATGTTAGCAATTGCCGCATTTTATGAAATCTGGCAAATGGATAAACAAAACTGCATTCCTTAATGGAGTTATTAAAGAAGAGTTGTATGTGATGCAACCAAGAGGTTTTGTCGATCCTAAAGGTGTTAACAAAATGTGCATCTATGGACTGGTGCAAGCATTTCAGAGTTGGAATATACGCTTTGATAAGTTGATCAAAGCATATAGTTTATACAGACTTGCAAAGAAGCCCAGATTTATTGGAAAGTGAGTGGGAGCACTACAACATTTCGATAAGTATATGTGAATGACATATTGTAGATCGGAAGTAATGTAGAATTATTCGCAAAGCATAAAGGAGTGTTTGAAAGGAGTTTTTCAAAGAAAGACCTCGGTGAAGCTGCTTACATATTGAGCATCAAGATCTATAGAGATAGATCAAGACGCTTGATAAATTTTTTCAATGAGTACATACCTTGACAAGATTTTGAAGTAGTTCAAAACGGAATATCAAAGAAAGAGTTCTTGCTGTGTTGCAAAGGTATGAAATTGAGTAAGACTCAAATCCCGACCACATCGTAAAATAGAAAGAGAATGAGAAGTCATTCCCTATGCCTCGATCATAGGTTCTATAAAGTATGCTATGCTATGTATCGGACCTATTGTATACCTTGCTCAATTTGGCGGGGGTACAATAGTGATCTAGGAGTAGATCATCGAACATTGGTCAAGAATATCCTTAGTAAGGACTAAGGAGATGTTTCTTGATTATGGAGGTGATAAAAGAGTTTGTTGTAAAAGTTACATCGATGCAAACTTTTACACTAATCCGATGACTCTAAGTCTCAACTTGGATACATATTGAAAGTGGGAGCAATTAGCTGAGTAGCTCCATGCGAGCATTGAGGACATAAAATATTTGCAAAATACATACGACTCAATGCATGCACAGACCGTTGACTAAGCTTCTCTCACGAGCAAAACATGATCACACCTTAGTACTCTTTGGGTGTTAATCACATAGCGATGTGAACTAGATTACTGAATCTAGTAAACCCTTTGGGTGTTGGTCACATGGCGATGTGAACTATGGGTGTTAATCACATGATGATGTGAATTATCGATGTTAATCACATGGTGATGTGATCTAGATTATTGACTCTAGTGCAAGTGAGAGACTGAAGGAAATATGCCCTAGAGGCAATAATAAAGTTATTATTTATTTCCTTATATCATGATAAATGTTTATTATTCATGCTCGAATTGTATTAACCGGAAACATAATACATGTGTGAATATATAGACGAACAGAGTGTCACTAGTATGCCTCTACTTGACTAGCTTGTTAATCAAAGATGGTTATGTTTCCTAACCATGAACAAGGAGTTGTTATTTGATTAACAAGATCACATCATTAGTTGAATGATCGATTGACATGACCCATTCCGTTAGCTTAGCACTCGATCGTTTAGTATGTTGCTATTGCTTCCTTCATGACTTATACATGTTCCTGTGACTATGAGATTATGCAACTCCGTTTACGGAGGAACACTTTGTGTGCTACCAAACGTCACAACG
>JAHHZJ010001553.1:0-113888 GCA_021437245.1 Aegilops speltoides | reverse complement strand
TTTGTGAATGGAGCTTTGATCAAGGAGATCGAAAATCGCAGCAAAATGAGCTAGAACTCATGCTTGACCTTAATGGGGATTTTTTTGGGTAGAAGATGAAGTGTGTGGGTGCTGGCTTAAGTGGAGGGGGGCCACCAGGGGGCCACGAGACAGGGGGTGCGCCCTATGGGGGGCGCCCTCCACTCTCGTGTCCTGGTGCTTGCCTCTCCTGCAGTGTTTTCAGTGCCTAAAATCCTCAAATATTCCATAAAAAATCATACTAAATTTGCAGGGCATTTGGAGCACTTTTATTTTCGGGATATTTTTTATTGCACGGATAATTCAAAAAAAAGACGGATAATACTATTTTTTCTTTATTTATTCTAAATAACAGAAAGTAAAAAGAGGGTACAGAAGGTTGTGCCTTCTAGTTTCATCCATCTCGTGATCATCAAAATGAATCACACTAACAAGGTTGATCAAGTCTTGTTAACAAACTCATTCCGAATAACACGGAACCAGAGAAATTTCGAATAACACTAAGTTACCTCAACGGGGATATGAAAATCCCCAACAATAAGAATCTCATACTTTTTCCTGACAGTGGGGAGAGGAAATTCAAAACCTCCAATAATAATAGTTGGAGCTTTTCCAATAGAATTGATGCTATGAACTTGAGATTGTTTCCTCGGAAAGTGTACCGTATGCTCATTACCATTAACATGAAAAGTGACATTGCCTTTGTTGCCATCAATAACAGCCCCTGCAGTATTAAGAAAAGGTCTACCAAGAATAATAGACATGCTATCGTCCTCGGGAATATCAAGAATAACAAAGTCCGTTAAGATTGTGACATTTGCAACCACAACAGGCACATCCTCACAAATGCCGACACGTATAGCAGTTGATTTATCAGCCATTTGCAAAGATATTTCAGTAGGTGTCAACTTATTCAATTCAAGTCTACGATATAAAGAGAGAGGCATAACACTAACACCGGCTCCAAGATCACATAAAGCAGTTCTAACATAATTTCTTTTAGTAGAACATGGTATAGTTGGTACACCCGGATCACCAAGTTTCTTTGGTATTCCACCCTTAAAAGTGTAATTAGCAAGCATGGTGGAAATTTAAGCTTCCGGTATCTTTCTTTTATTTGTAATGATATCCTTCATATACTTAGCATAAGGATTCACTTTGAGCATATCAGTTAAGCACATACATAAGAAAATAGGTCTAATCATTTCAGCAAAGCGCTCAAAATCCTCTTCATCCTTTGACTTGGATGGTTTGGGAGGAAAGGGCATGGGTTTCTGAACCCATGTTTCTCTTTCTTTACCGTGCTTCCTAGCAACAAAAATCTCTCTTATCATAACGTTGATTCTTTGATTGTGGGTTATCAAGAGCAACAGCAGGTTCAATCTCTACTTCATTGTTTTTGCTAGGTTGAGCATCAACATGAACATTATCATTAACATTATCACTAGGTTCATGTTCATCACCTGATTGTGTTTCAGGATCAGAAATAGAAATATCATTGGGATTCTCAGCTCTGTCTACAATAGGCTCACTAGAAGCATGCAAAGTCCTATCGTTTTTCTTTTTCTTCTTTTTAGAAGAACTAGGTGCCTCTAAATTATATCTCTGAGAATATTGCTAGATTCTCTTAGGGTGGCCTTCAGGATACAAAGGTTCCTGAGTCATTCTACCAGTTCTAGTAGCCACTCTAACAGCAAAGTCAATTTTACTATTTAATTCATCAAGCAAATCGCTTTGAGCTTTAAGTACTTGCTAAGCTTGAGTAACAACCATGGAAGCATATTTACTAACGAGTTTGAGTTCATCTTTAACTCTAGCCAGATTATCGCTTATGCGTCCTATCTCGAAAGCATTATTCTTTAACTCTCTACCAACATAAGCATTAAAACTTTCTTGTTGATCCATAAAGTCATCAAATTCAACTAAGCAAGGGCTATGAAATTTAGTAGAGGGGATTTCAACTTTATCATATCTATAGAGAGAATTTACCTTTACTACCTGTGTCGGGTTATCAAGACAATGTGGTTCTTCAACAGGCGGTATATTAAGACCATGTATTTCTTCAATAGGAGGTAAATCCTTCACATCTTCATCTTTAATACCTTTTTATTTCATTGATTTCTTTGCCTCTTGCATATCTTCGGGACTGAGAAATAAAACACCTCTCTTCTTCGGAGTGGGTTTAGGAATAGGATCAGAGTTGGCTCAATTGGTTCGAGAATTGGCTCGGGAAGAGTCAATTATTTTCATTAGTCAACATATTATTCAATAATATTTCAGCCTCGTCGACTGTTCTTTCCCTGAAAACACAACCAGCACAACTATCCAAGTAGTCCTTGGAAGCATCGGTTAGTCCATTATAAAAGATATCAAGTATTTCATTTTTCTTAAGAGGATGATCGAGCAAAGCGATAAATAATCGGAGAAGCCTCCCTCAAGCCTGTGGGAGACTCTCTTCTTTGATTTGCACAAAATTATATATTTCCCGCAAGGCAACTTGTTTCTTATGAGCAGGGAAATATTTAGAAGAGAAGTAATAAATCATATCCCGGGGACTACGCACACAACCAGGAGCAAGAGAATTATACCAAGTCTTAGCATCACCCTTTAACGAGAACCGAAATATCTTAAGGATATAAAAATAGCGAGGCTTATCATCATTAGTAAACAGGGTAGCTATATCATTCAACTTGGTAAGATGTGACACAATAGTTTTAGATTCAAGGCCATAAAAAGGATTAGATTCAACTAAAGTAATAATCTCAGGATCAATAGAGAATTCATAGTCCTTATCAGTAACACATATAGGTGAAGTAGAAAAAGCAGGGTCGGGTTTCATTCTAGCATTAGGAGACTGTTGCTTCCATTTAGCTAATAATTTCTTTAGATCATATCTATCATTGCAAGCAAAGATAGCTCTAGCAGCTTCTTCATTCATAACATAATCCTCAGGAACAACAGGCAATACATAATCATTGGGAGAATTTTCATGATCACTATCATCAAATAGCATCTTCAAATTTTTCATTCCCCCTAACTCTAGCAAGTTGTTCATCAAGAAATTCACCTAATGGAAAAGTAGTATCATGCACATAAGTAGTTTCATGATGCATAGCAGAAGTAGCATCATTAATAACATGCGACATATTAGAATTCATAGCAGTAGCAGGTTTAGGTGTCGGAAGCTTACTAATAACAGAAGGAGAATCTAGTGCAGAGCTAGATGGCAGTTCCTTAACTCCCCTCGTAGTTGAGGGATAGATCGTAGTTCTGTCGTCTTTCAAGTTCTTCATAGTGATCAACAGATATAAATCCCAAGTTACTCAGAGACAAAGCTATGCTCCTCGGCAACGGCGCCAAAAATTAGTCTTGATAACCCACAAGTGTTCCGCCTCGATCCGCTCTTCGTGCGGCCTCCGTCCCCCGCCGGACCGAAAAGGGGCCCTGCCCCATAGGTGTTCATTCCCACGACATCTTTGGTGCGCCGAAGGCAGCGCGACTTGCGTCTGTGATGAGGTTGCCTGCGTTGACCCGTGAGCTGCGGCAAGTCCGATGGCCCAATCGAAGAACTTCAAGCGGATGTACCGAGAAATGCGATGGCAGGTTGCATCCGTCGGAGTTCCTTAGCATCTACACCATCGCGGTGCAAGCTGCCGGGGGGCGCGACGACAAGATCCTTGCCAACTACTTCCCTCTGGTGCTCAAGCCCAATGTCAGATCCTGGCTCATGCAGTTGCCGGATAACTCTATATCCTCATGGGCGGATCTGTGCCATCAGTTTGTCGGCGCTTTTACAGGCGGCCACAAGCCTCATGGCCAAGAGAGCAATCTTCATCTGCTCGCCCAGAAGGAAGGAGAGCCCCTCCGCAAGTATATTCAGAGATTCAGCCAAGTGCAGCGCAACATCCCAGATGTCCTCCCCGCCGAGGTCATCAGCGCGTTCCATCAAAACGTGCAAAACCGCAGGATGCGGGAGGAGATGGCGATGTGCAAAATCAGGGACGTCAGTGAGCTATATGCCCTGGCCGACAAGTGTGCGCGTGCTGAGGAAGGAAGGAAACTCCCCGGAGAGAACGCAGGAGCAGGAGGATCTGACAGTGAAGATGCCGCCCCGGCAAGGAAAAACCGGCGGAGGAATAACACGAAGAAAAAGGGAAAAGATGTGCTAGTCGTCGAGCGATCAGCAGCGGAGGTGGCGCCAAGGAAGCCGAACACATGGCGGCCGCCCGACAAGCGAGGCGGCTCCGACAAGTAATCTTGCAAGATCCACCGCACCAAGGGCCATGATCTCCGGTATGAAGAAGGTCGAGCAGCTTGTCGAGCTCTGAAAGCTGAGTCTGGCGCCGTGACAAGGAAAGGCCCAAGAAGGTCTTGGGGATCCGGCAAGAAGCGTCCCTGCCGGGGAGGCGCCCGGCAAGGCCAAGCAGCGGCAAGAGACAGACCTCCCAGCGGCGCGACAGGGCGAAGATGAAGGCGAAGATGAAGACATGGATGATGATGAGGCCGACGAGCAGGAGTTTGAAAGCCACGAGAGGTTACGTGCGTTGGGCGGTGCTTCTCGCATACTTCGCACCGCCAGCTCAAGCGATGGGTGCGGGAAGTTAATGCAGCAGAACCACCGGTTGAATCACGCAAGCCTCGAAGTGGTCGGACGCCTATCATCTTTGATATTGAGGACCACCACGATCGCATAAGCTGCGGTCGGTGCTTGCCGATGTTGGTTTCACCAACTATCCGCAACCTCAAAGTCAAAAAGATGCTAGTTGACGGCGGGGCCGGCTTGAATCTGATCTCCTCAGCGGTACTTCAGAAACTTCAGATCCCTGACAGCTAGCTTGAAGAGACCGGTACATTCCAAGGAATCAACCCGGGAAGGAGCAAGCCGAAATGGAAGATCACGTTGCCGATCACATTTGGCAGCGAGCTGAACTTCAGGACTGAGAGGGTCACTTTTGACGTTGTTGATTTTCCATTGCCTTACAATGGGATACTCGGCCGTCCAGCGCTCGCCAAGTTCATGGCAGCCTCTCACTATGCCTACAACATGCTCAAGATGCCAGGTCCGATAAGCGTCATCTCCGTCCCTCGCGACAAGAAAGATGCCCTTATCTGTACCGACAATATCTACCGAGAAGCAGCAGCCGCAGCGGATCGCAAGCCAATTGCCGCTGAAGCTCCCGGGGGAAGAAGAAGACCAAGTCCGGCAAGGGCTCTGATGAACACTCCGGCAAGTGCACCTCTTCGGAGTGCTGCTCTACCGTCGAGGACGCACCATCCAGCTCCACCGGCAAGTGCAAGAAGGCAAAGGCAGCTTCACCAGAGACCAAGAAAGTGTCCGCCAAGGAGGACGGCACTAGTGGTACCTTCACCATGAGCTCCACACTTGACCCTAAATAGGAAAGTGCGTTTGTTGCTTTCCTGCGGGCGAATGTCGACGTGTTTGCATAGCAACCATCTGGCATCCCCGGTGTTCCCAGGAAAGTAATTGAGAACCATCTTGCCGTCTGTCCTCACGTGCGGCCCGTCAAGCAGAAAGTCAGGAAACAAGCAGTGGAGCACCAAGAATTCATTGCGGAAGAGATCAAGAAGTTGGAAGCAGCAGGCCTTGTCAGAGGAGTGCTCCATCCCACGTGGTTGGCCAGTCCTGTTGTCGTGCGCAAGGCAAACTGGAAATGGAGGCTTTGTATTGACTTTACCGATGTCAATAAAGCTTGTCCCAAAGATCCATTTCCCTTGCCGCGCATCGACCAGATTGTTGACTCCACGGCCGGATGTGATTTGCTTTCATTTCTTGATGCATACTCAGGATACCATCAGATCTTCATGGCAAAAGAGGATGAGGAGAAGGCCGCATTCATCACTCCATGTGGCACGTACTGCTTTGTATGGATGCCTTTCGGTTTGAAGAATGCTGGTTCAACATTTGCAAGGGTAGTTCACGAAGCGTCCGGACCGCGACATCTTTGGCGCGCCAGGTAGGGGGCGTCGAGGTCATGAGCATCTGATCCGGTCTCCACGCGCACTACATCAGCGTCATCGTCAACATGCCACCGAAGAAGAAGCCTTTGGAGGTGGCCGCTCCGTCTACATCAACTCTACCGCCGCCGCCGGTGCACGCAGGCGGTGAGGTGGACGCCGGCGGGGGAGCGGGTGCCGCCGGTGGATCTCGTGTCGTCACCAGATCCAGGAACAAGGCCCTGCAAGCGTCGGCGACGGTGCAGACGCCGCGCCCGTCCCAAGAGGTTCAAGGTCAACAACGCCCTGGTGCTCCGAACACTGTGCTCGCGTTAGAGCAAGGCCAAGCCGGTGGGTCGCAGGACGCTCGCGGGCAGCGTGCCTGCAACGCATCTTTGGTGCGAGTGAAATCGATCGCTGGGCGGGTGCTGCTCCTCCCAACCCGATTAGGAGTCGAGCACGTCTCGCTCTCGCGCCGCCCATCACCACCGTTGCCCAAGACTACGGAAAAGCGCTGGCGAGCCCGGCTGCTCCTGAACTTCCCTCGGCGCCACACAAGATCGGCGGCGGAGGATGGCCATCACAGCCTTGTCAACCGCCAATGGCGACAAACCCGGCGACCGAGCGCGTCGAGGCCCGACAAGATGCCCGGCGCGGGGCGGCGCCGGCAGACCCGCTGGGTACCGCTTCGCGCTCCCAGCCCCACAGTTAAGATCGCGGCTCGCGGACCAACCTTGACGCCGACTCCACGCGTCATCGGACCCGCGAACTTCGCGGGATCAGCGCCACGTTCTCCAAGACGGCAGCGCGAAAACGCTTCGCACTTCGTATCGGCGCGGGAGAAGCGCGACGTCAATCGACCAGCGCGCGGGCCCCTTGTCGGCAGCGCCGCGCACCGGAGAACCAGGCGACTTGCCGTATGCGGCAGGTTGCCCTGCGTTCACCCGCGAGCTGCGGCAAGTCCAGTGGCCCAAAACTAAAAACTTCAAGCCAGATGTACGAGAAATGCGATGGCGGGATACACCGTCGGAGTTCCTCGGCATCTACACCATCGCGGTGCGAGCTGCGGAGGGCGCGACGAAAGATCTCGCCAACTACTTCCGCTGGTACTCAAGCCCAACGTCGATCTTGGCTCATGCACTTGCGGACGGCTCCATCTCGTCATGGGCGGACTGTGTCATCGGTTTGTCGGCGCCTTCACGGTGACCACAAGCCCCATGGCGAGAAAGTGACCTACACTTGCTCGTCCGAAGGAGGGGAGCCCTGCGCAAGTATATACAAAAGATTCAGCCGGTGTAGCGTAACATTCGAGGCGTCCACCCTGCGCGGGTTATCAGCGCGTTTCATCGAACGTCGCGTAACGCAGGATGAGGAGGAGATGGCGATGATAAAATCAGAGATGTCGGCGAGCTCTACGCTCTCGCCGACAAGTGTGCACGGGCTGAAGAGGGAGAAAAATTCTGGAGAGGTTGCGAGGAGCGAAGGATCGACAGCGAGGACGCCGCCCGGCAAGAAGGAACCGGAGGCGGAACAATAGGAAGAGGAAAGCTAAGGATGTGCTAGCCGTGGAGCATTCCGGCAACGGAGGCGGCTCCGACAAAGCCAAGACCGACGACTCCGGCGAGGCTGTAGCGGCTGCCGACAAGCAAGACGGCTCCAGCAAGCGTTATTGCAAGATCCACCGCGCCAAAGGCCATGACCTCCAAACCTGCAAAAAAGTAGAGCAGATGGCGGAGCTGCAGAAAGCTGAATACGAGCGCCGCAATAAGGAGAGACCCCAGGGAGGTGGCGGAGGATCCGGCAAGAAACTTCCCGCCCGGGGAGGAAACCGCGGCAAGGCCAAGCCGCGGCAAGGAGACAGGCCTCCCCGCGGCCGCGACAAGGACGAAGAGGAAGATGAAGATGACGAGATGGAGGAAGATGAGACTGAAGATCAAGAGTTTCAGAAGGCGACCGAGGTATTGTGCGTCGACGGCGGCGCCTCCCTGCACACCTCGCACCGCCAACTCAAACAGTGGGTGCGGGAAGTGAATGCAGCGGAGCCGTCCGTCGAGGCGCGCATGCCTCTGAAGTGGTCCAGCACGCCCCTCATCTTCGACGTTGAGGATCACCCTGACCGCATCACCGCGGTCGGGTGCTTGCCGCTGTTGGTCTCACCAACGATACGCAACCTCAAGGTCACGAAGATGTTGGTTGACGGCGGGGCCGGCCTGAACTTGATTTCCTCCGCAGTGCTCAAGAAGCTCCAGATCCCCTACAACGAGCTAGAAGAGACTGGCACCTTTCAAGGGATAAACCCAGGAAGGAGCCAGCCCAAGGGGAAGATCACATTACCGGTGACGTTCGGTAGCGAGCTGAACTTCAGGACTGAGAGGGTCACATTCGACGTGGCTGATATTCCTTTGCCCTACAATGGGATACTCGGCCGACCCGCACTCGCCAAGTTCATGGCGGCCTCTCACCAGGCATACAATGTGCTCAAAATGCCCGGCCCGATGAGCGTCATCTCTATCCAAGGTGACAAGAAGGATGCACTCATCTGCGCCGACAAGATATATCGGGAAGCGGCTGCTGCGGCAGAGTGCGAGCCACTTGCCGCTGAAGCTCCCCGGGGGAAGAAGAAGGCCAAGTACGGCAAGGAGGACAGCTCTGGTGCTCGCTCCGGCAAGCGCATCTCCCTGGAGCGCTGCGGCAAGGAGGACAGCTCTGGTGCTCGCTCTGGCAAGCGCATCTCCCCGGAGCGCTGCGCTGCCGTCGAGGACGCGCCATCGAGTCCACCGGCAAGTGCGAGAAAACGAAGACAGACCAGCCAAAGACCAAGCCCGGCAAGGACGGCAGCTCTGGTGCTCACTCCGGCAGGCGCGTCTCCCCGGAGCGCCGCGCTGTCGTCGAGGACGCACCATCGAGCCCCGCCGACCGGTCCACCGGCCAGTAGGGCAAAGAAAATTGCCAAACTTCGAACTTTTGAGTTGTACCCCCTGAAAATCCATACCACATGTATGAGGGACACAGGCGCGAAAGGTCGAATCGTGGTTAGGTTGCGCCGTCGGTTCATCTTGAGTCCGCTCGACGATAAAAGCACACCGCAACCAGCCCGACAAGTTCTTCCCGCCGGGGGCTGTATCGCCAGCGGGCCGGTGATGCCCTGCGCTCAGCAAGCATGTTTGCGCTGGTGGGCTCCCGAAGCGTAAGGGCGAGAACATACAAGGGGAAGGATCGGGGAAGAATGCGGCCTCGGCGGATCGTTGGAAATAGAAAAGCTAAGTCGTCCGAGCTTTTGTGCGAGCACTCCTTAGTTTCATGCTTTTTTATATGTTATGCTCCTCGCGTTAGTCCTTTATGCATAATACACATGCTTGCGAAGGAGCCAACTCGTCAGTTAAGTTGCGTCCTTGTCTTGTTTCCGAGTCCGCTCAACAATACAAGTGCACCTTTGCAACTGGCCCGAAACAGGTTGCTTGCGGAAACAACACCGCCAGCGGCTACTGATGTCCCTTTTCGATGAAGTGTGTTAGCACCGGCGAGTTCCCTAGAAGCGTAGGGTAAAAGCGCACAAAGGGTGTCAAGTAGAGGGTGTAACATAGCAAGCCTTGCCGTAAGATGCCCTTCGTATGAGAAACTTGTGCGCGGAGGAGCCAACTCGCGGCTGAGTTGCGTCCTCGATTTGTTTCCGAGTCCGCTCAACAACTCGAGCGCACTGCAGCTGGCCGAGAAGGTTTCTTGCGGAGAAAACACCGCCCGGTGAACTGCTGATGTTCCGTACTCGGCAAGTGTGTTAGCACCGGCAAGTTCCCTAGCAGCGTAGAGTATAAACGTACGAAGGGCAAGGCACGGCATCGTATTGCGAAGTCGCACAGAAAGGATTTATATACGTATATATGTAAATAGTGAAACTGTTGCAGACCTATCTCAACTGTTTTCATGGCTGAAATTACACCAACAAGGAGAAACGAGAAGAGCACACCAGCACCTGGATTTTGGCGAAGCCCGAGTTGCCGGGCTCGGCGTAAATTCCTTCTGGCGGGATAATAGCACCGAAAAGCTGTGGAATCGAGATAAGTTTTTTCATCCTCGTCATGCATCCTCTCATGGACGGGAAAGGCGGGGCTGCGTCCTTGAGCGGCGTGTCTTGTAAAACCCATGCGGCGGAGGAGCTGTGTCGTGGCCCGATTCGCCCTTGGTTTGTTTCGAGTCCGCTCAACAAACACAAGTCTTGGCTGCAACGGCCCGGCAAGGCTGCTTGCGGAAGCAACACCGCCAGCCGGTACTGCTGATGTCCCGCACTCAGCAAGCGTGTTCGCGCCGGCAAGTTCCCCGAGAGCGTAGGATGGGAGCATACAAGGCACGAAGTCAAGTAAAAGACTCGGTCCAACAAGCGTTCCCCTCTTTTCATTAAAAACATCCTAGTTTAGTACAAGTCCATGGAGGATGGAAAACATGATAGAGAGGATTACATATTTTAAATACAACTGAGGCCCAAGGGCTTACAAATTGAAAGATAAGATGCCCGTAATCCCTCTCCTGTTTCTCTGTTCAGGAGTTCAGGAGGTAGGTCAAGGAGGCCTCGGCAAGAGAAGCTTGCCGGGAAGGGCAAAAGGGGAACCTAGGAGAGCTACGGGCGCCAGAAGACACCAAGAGAACTTCCCGGGGGCCGGCCAGGAGCTTGGCGGAGACGGAGGCGCCGGAGGCAGAGCTTGAAGACGAGGTGGTGGGGCGTCGGCCTGCGCCGACGAGGCTCCTCGCCTCGTACTCGATTGACGGCCTTGCCGCCACCCTCTTCCTCTTCGCAGCCTCCCTCGCCACCGCCAAGGAGGCGGCCCCGGGAGTTGAAGGCGGCGACCGGATGATGGGGTCGCCGGTGGCGCTCGAGGCAGCGTATAACGCCTAGTCGGACCCGCCATCCTCGTCGTCGTCGCTGTCGCTCCCCTCCTCGTCACTCTCGCTCGAGGAGGGACCTTCGCTATCGGAGGAGCTGTCCACACAGACATCTCGCCGGGTCCCGGAATCCCGAAGACCTTGGCGGCGAAGGTCGCCCTCCATTAACTTGAAATGGAGGTAAACCCCGCCGTCAAGCTGTGGATGCGGGCGAACATCTTCCACCCTCGGTCGAAGTACATCACGCCGGGGCTGGGGACCGACACTCACTCGAGTGCCGCTGATCCCGCAGCCCCTCATGCGCAACTCCATCACCTCGGGCGGATCCGGTTCCATCGCGCTTGTGAGCAGGGCGGCAGCGGGGCGACGAGCGGCGCTCGGCGCAGCTTGATGAAGAACTCCCGAGGATCATCTCCAGTATGGACCGCCTCGAGGAAAGGAGCCACGGGAGGAGGCGGGGCGCGACGCCACGACCGCCTCTCCCAGACTGCCTCGACCACGCCCTCGGCCTCGTCGCGACCTCGCCCCTCCTCTCCCCTCGTGGCCGCTCCGCCTGCCACGAGTCTTGAGATAGGGAGAAGTGCGCTACTGGAGGCGACCCTCGCTGCCACCGTTGAAGAACCAGGATTTCCTCCTTCCATGGCGTAAAGAAGAGCGGAAGGCAAGGCGAGGGAGAAGAGGAAGTGTGAGACCATTGTGCTCCCCTTCCGCCTCTTTTAAAGAGGCGAGGTGGGGCTCAACCGCCCGCCTGCCAATCGGGAAGCGAGGAGGGCAGAGGGGCGGGGCCGACTCGCCATCTCCGCCCGTGACGGCTCGGTCTCCCACCTTCGCCGCCCACGACCCCCATGCAGGAGGGCCGCGTGGCGAGAAAGCGGGGCCGGAGCGACGGGTGAAGTGACCTCGCCCTGCACCACGATCACGGGGGTGGATGCCCTAAAGACCGCACGCGCCGCCCACGACGCCGCAATTGGCACGTGCCGTGACGGGAGAGCGCGGTGGACACGGGGCCCGTTGCTGTGTGGACCAAGGCCACGCGTGCCCGTGCACAGACTTGGGCCTGGCCCAACAACGCTCGGCACCGTGTATGGCCCAGGCCCGAGGGCTCCTGTCGGTGTACTAAAGTAGGGGGGCACCTTAGTACCCCGAACTTGTGCACGGGCAGTCGTAGCACCCCGCGGCAAGGACCGCCTGACACCCGGCAAGGCTCCCCACCACTCCTTATCACTGCCATTCAAGAACAAAGTACCAGCCCAGAAAACGAAGGCCCCGGCAAGAGGAGCTTGCCGGGAGGGCTAACTATAGCATCACCAGAAAACTTGCCGCTGGCGCCCGCGCCCGGCGAGTTCAATGGCGGCAAGCTTGCGGCGACAAAGGACCGTGGCAAGACACTTGCAGCAAGAAGACCACCAACTCCAGCACACCACGTGACGCGTCATCACCGAGCCGCCCCAAGGGCGCGTGGCGGGATAATCGCAACCATGCAGAGCGAGGTGGCAGCGGAGCTGACAGAGGCGCCGTCGTGGCACCGGAGGCTCACCTAACGGTCACTCCACTTACCTTTGTTAGGCGACGGACGGGCATTTAATGCCCTTGTCCCCGCTTGTCGAGTTAGGTAGAGAACCTTTGTTGTGCCTTGTTGTACCAACCTGCGCTTTTACGTTTATACCCCCTCTTCCCTCGCTGCCACCGTGGGTACCCCTTTGAGACTATAAAAGGAGGCCCATGCGCACGTAGAAGGGGTTCGGTTCATCGACACCCGCAACACCACCGTATGCTCGCCGCTCGAGCTAGATTCTATAACAACTTCGAGCAGCGGTGGGGTGTTATCTCTCGGAGAGCCCGAAGCTGGGTAAAGATCGCCCGTCTCCCCGCGCGTGCTCGACCTCGATCTGCTCTGCGCGTGGCCCTCGCCCCCCTGCTGAACCAGAAGGGGCCCCCAAGTGCCCCATAGGTGCTCGAGGCCACGGATACGCGTCCGGACCCCGACACAGTTAAATTCCAAGCAGATACACCAGCCAGCTCAAGCTCTCCAGACGATCCCTTTATCCTGGCCATTTTCGGTCTGGGGGCTCGATATCCTCGGCCCCTTTCCCCGAGCTGTCGGGGGCTTTGAGTACTTGTACGTCGCAATCGACAAGTTCACAAAGTGGCCGGAAGTGGAAGAAGTGAGGAAGGTGACAGCACAGTCAGCAGTCAAGTTCTTCAGGTCGATTGTTTGCCGTTTCGGAGTCCCTAGCAGGATCATCACCGACAACGGCACGCAATTCACGAGCCGCACCTTCATGCAGTACGTCCAGGATCTTGGCTCCAAGATCTACTTCGCTTCTGTTGCTCATCCGAGAAGCAATGGTCAAGCGGAGAGGGCGAATCTTTGAAGTGCTCTTGTGAGCTCAAGACCAGAACTTTCGGCAGGCTGCAGGTCGCGGAAAGAAGCTGGATTGAGGAGTTGCCGGTGGTTCTTTGGTCGATCAGGACGACGCCAAATCGAGCCACTGGCCAGACACCTTTTGCTCTAGTCTATGGAGCAGAGGCAGTTCTCCCCACGGAACTCGTATACGGGTCTCCTCGAGTGCTCGCTTACGATGAGCTTGAGCAAGAGCAGCTGCAACAAGATGATGCGCTGCTCCTTGAGGAAGACCGTCTCCAAGCTGCTGTACAAGCTGCTCGATACCAGCAAGCTTTGTGTCGCTACCATAGCCGCAAATTTAATGCCAGGAGTCTCGAGGAAGGCGACCTTGTTCTTCGGCTCATTCAGTCCGCCAAGAATTCCAACAAGTTGACGCCGAAGTGGGAAGGCCCTTACCGGGTGAAACGAGTCACTAGGCCTGGCGCTGTCCACCTTGAGACCGAAGATGGCTTTCCGGTGAGCAACTCCTGGAACATTGAGCATCTTCGTAAGTTTTACCCGTAAGGCGCGGTTTCCGGAACCTGTTCCGGCAACCACCTTTTGTACAAGCCTTGCCGCTGTTGCATGTAACCCTTTGTACAAAGCCGGGCGCAGACCCCATGCATGAATAAATCTCATGTGCTCCGCACATCTTGTCAATTTCATGCTTTTTTTTGCATGTGTTATCTGACACTTTGTGCAGCACCAACCCACGGTAAGCAGTAACGAGCCTTAAGGCTCCATATCTTTATTTTCTCTTCTTTCTTTTTCTCACGAAAAGGGAAGGTTCCCTCACACACAAGTTTGCCGGGGGGGGCAGGAGAAGATAATGGTGTGGACCGGGTGTCGTTCAAGAAAGTTTCGCCTTGCCGGGACGCAAACGACAGAAAAGCTAAGTTGCCAAAGTTTGAGCAATCAGTTTTAAAATTTTTGAGTTATCTTCCTTGAACGACCGTGCTTTGTATGGAAAACCTGTGCGCGGAGGGACCAACTCGTAGCTAGTTGCACCCTTACTTTGTTTCAAGTCCGCTCAACAACTTAAGTGTGCTGCGACTAGTTGCGACAAGGTTTCTTGCCGGAAGCAGCACCACCAGCAGGCTGCTGATGTTCCGCACTCAGCGCTCGCGGCAAGGGTGCCTGCACCGGCAAGTTCCCTAAAAGCGTAGGGTGAAAACATACAAAGGAAGGAATCAGGTAAAGGAAAAACGTAGCAGTTGATACCCAAAATAAAGTTTTATTACAAAGATAACTTGTCGCGGCTCTAATAGTTTGTTCTCATAACATAACTAGCAGCGGCAATAAAGGGAGAAAACATGCGGCCTAATCTACACGATCGCCGTCAACCCTCCTGACTTCATTCACCTTATCCACAATGGGTGCGACAAGGGCCTTGAGCTCCTCCAGATCAGCACCCGCCGGCAGCTTCTTGAGGACGTTGGTGAGGTTGAGGCCTGGGTTGCGGAAGGCCACCTTCACCAACACCTTCCCCAGAACTCTGGCGCAGAGCGTGCGCGACTCGTCGGCCAGCTGCTTTGGGATCCTTTCCCGGAGTTGCTGGAGGGCCGTCGCCACACCCTTGAAGAACAGAGTGAGCTTGGCGCTGGGTTGAAGGTTCTCATCAGAGGAGTACCCAAAGTCTTCCACCCCCAGCTGCACTAGCTCCTCGTCGATGACTGCAGCGATGTTAACGAGGCCCTCCGTCCAGAGCTCCACCGTCTCCTTAAAGGTGTTCTGGGTTTCGGCGGCCCTCGCCAACAGCGCTTCATTGCCTTTGATCTCCTCCTTCAAGGCCACCTCCCGCTCCTTGGCGCTGTCCAACGTTTGGGTCAGTGTGGCCAGCTTCAACTCCAGATCAGCATTGGAGTCTTTGGCGGTGCTCAGCTCCTTGCCCTTCTCGAGGAGACGGCCCTGCAGCTCACCATGGGCAAGGGCGTCCTTCTCGTGCTCGCGCTGGAGCGCGGCAAGCTCTTCATTCCTCGCCTTGAGATCGGCCTCTAGCTGCGCCACCTTCACCTCCAGCTCTTTCTTGGCGGCCTCGGCAGCTGTGGCAGCATCCTTCGCTTCCTTGAGGGCCCCGCCAAGTGTTTCCTCGCGTGCGACAAGCTCCTCCTTATAGCTGTCCAGATTGACCTTCCGCTGCGTCAACTCGCCTTCCCGCACGGACGGCTCCTCGGCGGCAAGCCGCTGTTGCTCTTCGGCTTCTGCCTTCTCGAGGAGGAAGGCCTTCCGCACCTCGACAAGCTGCGCCTGCTCCTCTACAATGGACCGGAGGGCTTCCTGGTTGCGACTCTGGAGCTCCTCCGCATGCTTCTCAATATCTACTCCCGCTTGTGTGACAAGCGCTTCCCGAGACTCTAGTTTGGCTTGTCAGGCGCGGTAGAGCGACAGCAGCCTCCGCAGCAGCTGCTCCTCCTTAGGCTCGCCGCTGCTGCTGCTTGGCGCGTCGACCAGTGTCAACCCAGCGGAGGCAAGCACTTCTCCATCAAAAACTTCTCCTTCGACCGGTGCCCTGGAGCTTGAAGCCCAGGGGAGCTTGATGAAGACACCGTCGCCAGCCTTCAAGTAGGCGCCGGGCTGGGGCTCTTCAGAACCTGGCGCTGCGTCAGCGGCGGAGGGATCGGCGGTCGGCGTAGCGCCTTGCGCTCCTGCGGCCTCAGGGCTGTCGGTGTACTAAGGTAGGGGTACCTCAGTACCCCAACTTGTGCACGGGCAGCTGCAGCTTCCCGCGGCTGGATCCACCATATGCTTGCCGGAGATCATTCCCACTCCATATCAAGCCATTCAAGAACAAAGAGTACAAGACGGAAGATCGAGACCCGGCAAGAGGAGCTTGCCGGAGGGCTGCCCTGTGCTCAAGATTACATCACTCACGCAAGACCTGGGCGAGAGGAGCTCGCGGGAGACTAGAAGATTATATCATAGAAGACACGCCTCGGCGCTATACGCGCGTCCGGCGAGGACCCGGGAGCGACAAGTTACAAAGCCCGACAAGCTTCCGGTCCCGCAAGATCAAGACCCGACAAGGTACTTGCCGGAGAGCTGCGCTATGCGTGCAAGACCTCAGCTCTCGCCCACGCCGCGCTTAAGCCCTCTCCAAAGACGCGTGGCGGATGGTTGTGCAGCTGAGGGGGTGCGGTGGCACTCCACGGCGGTGGATCCATCGCCGTGGCAAACGGAGACGCAAGGGCGGGAGCTTTTGGGATCGACGGCGACGGGCATTAAATGCCCTTGTCCCCCTCTGTCAAAAGTAGGTAGAATCCACTGTTCAAGCACTGTAGCTGCACTGTTCCCGCACTATTCCAACTACCACCTCTTTTACATTTTTACCCCTTTCTCCTACGTTGACACCTGTTGGTGACCCCTTGGCACTATAAAAGGAGGCCCATGCACAACGTAGAGGGGGTTCGGTTCATTTGCCACTCTCACGGGGTTCGGATCCTTGGCAACTCTCGCGCCTAGGGTTCGCCTGGATCAACTCACTCAACACACCATACCACCATACGCTCGCATTTCTCGAGCAAGATCAAATACAACACAAAGCAGCAGTAGGGTTTTACGCGACCATCGCGGCCCGAAGCTGGGTAAAAATCGCCACAGATCGCCTCGACCGCTCTCAGTGCCTCCTCCGCCTCGTATCAAGACGCACAAGGGCCTCCGGCCCCATAGGTGCCCCGCGGCGGGCGTGTCCCGACTCACGCCCCGTCCCCGACATCTTTGGCGCGCCAGGTAGGGGGCGTCGAGGTTGTACGGACCTGATCCGGCGTTCGCGCGGCCGCGTTCTTCATCAACCTCTCCGACTTCATCAGCAACTTCATCGACAACTGCGCCATGGCCCCGAAGACGAGGGCTTCAAGGGTCGCAGACCCGTCTGCGTCTCACCCGCCGCCACCGGAGCCAACGGTAGGCGGAGGGGACGCCAGCGGAAGGGTGGACGCCGGCGAGGGCACTCGCGGCGCCACCAGATCCAGGGACAGGACGGATGACCGCGCCTCGGTCTCCGCAGATCCACGTCCCTCTCAGCACACGGCGACCCAGCAGCGCCATACCACGAGAGGTGGTATCCGCTTGCTGGGGCAAGAATAAGCCGGAGGCTCACGGGATGCTCCGGACTGCTGTCCATGCATGAGCAAAGCGAAAGTGCCGGGGCAGGGCTTTGCTCCTCCTATCGCTACTAGGAGTCCGAGCATATCCTGTTCCTCGCGCCGTTCGCCCCCGCTCCCCCTCCGCTACGGAAGCGCATCTCCCTGGAGCGCTACGCTGCCGTCGAGGACGCACCATCGAGCTCCAGGTCCAGCAAGGACAGCTCTGGTGCTCACTCCGGCGAGCGCAGCTCCTCGGAGCGCTTTAAGCCCGGCAAGGGCAGCTCGTGCCTGCTCGCAAACGCACTTCCTCGAGTGCTGCGCTGCTGTCGAGGACGCGCCATCGAGCTCCACCAGCAAGTGCGAGGAAACGAGAAAAGAAAAGCTAAGTCGCCGAGCTTTTGTGCAGAGCACTCCTTAATCCCATGCTTTTATTTGTTATATCCTCGTGCGTTAGTCCTTTGCGCAAAACCTCAGGCGCCGGAGGAGCCTGCCAGAGATAGCCACACCCTTATCTTGCTTCGAGCACACTCAACGAGTTAAAGTGAGCAGCGACCAGCCACGCCCTTGTTTCGCTTTCGAGTCTACTCAGCAAGTTAGGTGCGTCGCGGCTAGACGCTGGTAAGGTTGCTTGCCGAAGCGACACCAGCCAGCGGGCTGCTGATGTTCCGCACTCAGCAAGTGTGTTAAGCACCGCAAGTTCCCTAAAAGCGAGGGTAAAGCGCACAAAGGATGTAAAGTAGAGGGTGTAACGTGGCAAGCCCTGCCGTGAGATGTCGCCGATGAGAGACTTGAACACCAGAGGAGCCAAGTCGTGGCCCGATGGGCTTATGCATTTGGTTTGTTTCCGAGTCCGCTCAACAAACACAAGTGTGCTGCTGCACCCTTACCTTGCTTTCGAGCCTGCTCAGCAAGTTAAGCGTCGCAACTGGCCCGGCAAGGTTGTTTGCCGGAAGCGACACCGCCAGCGGGCTGTCCCGCACTCGGCAAGCGTGTTCGCCCCGGCAAGCTCCCCGAGAGCGTAGAGTACAAACATACGAAGGGCAGAGTGCGGCATCGTATTGCATAATCAAGACTTACGTACATATACATGTAAATAACGAAGATGTTGCAGATCTATCTCAGCTGTTTTCATGGCTGAAATTGCAGCAACAAGGAGGAACCGAAAGATCACACCAGCGCCTGGGGCCCGGCAAGCCAGGGTCGCCGGGGGCTGCGAGTGCCAAGGTTCTTCCTCGGCAAGCCAGGCTCGTTGGGGGCTGCGAGCGCCAAGATTCGTCTCCGGCAAGCTAGAGTTGCTGGGGGCTGTGATATCAGATGAGTTTTTCATCCCTCGTCATGCATCCTCTCATGGACCGGGAAAAGCGGATCGTCTTTGAACGAAAGCGTGTCTTGTAAAACCCAGACGTGGAGGAGCCGAGTCGTGGCCCAGTTGCGTTCTTGTTTTGTTTCGAGTCCGCTCAACAAACACAAGTGTGCCGCTACACCCTTACCTTGCTTTCGAGCCTGCTCAGCAAGTTAAGCGTCGCAACTGGCCCGGCAAGGTTGTTTGCCGGAAGCAACACCGCCGGCGGGCTGTCCCGCACTCGGCAAGCGTGTTCGCCCCGGCAAGCTCCCCGATAGCGTAAGAACATACAAGACACGAAGTCAAGTAAAAGACTCAGTCCGGCAAGCTTTCCCCTCTTTTTCATTAAAAACATCCTAGCATAGTACAAGTCCATAGAGGATGAAAAACATGATAGAAAGGATTACAAGTTTTTAAATGCAGCTAAGGCCCGAAGGCTTACAAATTGAAAGATAAGGTGCCCGGGATTCCCTCCTTCCATGGCGGAGAGAAGAACAGAAGATGAAGACGAAGGGAGAAGAGGATGGGTGTGGCCATTGTGCTCCCTTTCCACCCCTTTTAAAGGGGCGAGGTGGGGGCTCAACCGCCCCGCTCGGCCAATCAGGAAGCGAGGAGGCCAGAGGAGCGGGGCCGCCTCGCCTCCTCCGCCCGTGACGGCTCGGTCTCCCACCTTCGCCGCCCACGACCCCCGTGCATGCGGGCCGCGTGGCGAAAAAGCGGAGCCGGGGCGACGAGTGAAGCGACCTCACTCTGCACCACGATCATGGGGTGGATGCCTTAAAGACTGCATGCGCCGCCCACGTCTCCCACGACGCCGCAATCGACGCGTGCCATTACGGGGAGAGGCGGCAGATGCGAAGTAGATTCGCACGCCATGGGCCTCGTGTGCCTGCAGCACTGCTTTTGGGCCTGGCCCAACAGCCGGCACTGCACCGTGTATGGCCCAGGCCGGGGCCTGTCGGTGTACTAAGGTAGGGGTACCTCAAGACTTATCCAACGTGCACGGCAGCTGCAGCTTCCCGTGGCTGGATCCACCATATGCTTGCCGGAGATCATTCCCACTCCATATCAAGCCATTCAAGAACAAAGAGTACAAGACAGAAGATCGAGACCCCGGCAAGAGGAGCTTGCCGGGAGGGCCGTTCCAGGCTCAAGATTACATCACTCACGCAAGACCCTGGCGAGAGGAGCTCGCCGGGGAGACTAGAAGATTATATCATAGAAGACACGCCTCGGCGCTATACGCGTCCCGGCGAGGACCCGGGGAGCGACAAGTTACAAAGCCCGACAAGCTTCCGGGTCCGGCAAGATCAAGACCCCGGCAAGGTACTTTCCGGGAGAGCTGCGCTGCGTGCCCGCACTCCAGCTCATCTGCCCACGCGTCGCCTTAAGCCCTCTCCAGAGACGCGTGGCGGATGGCTGTGTAGCTGAGGGGGTGCGGTGGCACTCCACGGCGGTGGATCCATCGCCGTGGCAAACGGAGACGCAAGGGCGGGAGCTTTTGGGGTCGACGGCGACGGGCATTAAATGCCCTTGTCCCCCTCTGTCAAAAGTAGGTAGAATCCACTGCTCAAGCATCAGAGCTGCACTGTTCCCGCACTGCTCCAACTACCACCTCTTTTACATTTTACCCCTTTCTCCCACGCTGACACCTGTTGGTGACCCTTGGCACTATAAAAGGAGGCCCATGCACAACGAGGGGGTTCGTTCATTTGCCACTCTCACGGGTTCGGATCCTTGGCAACTCGCGCGCTAGGGTTCGCCTCGATCAACTCACTCAACACACCATACCACCATACGCCAGCATTTCTCGAGCAAGATCAAATACAACACAAAGCAGCAAGAGGGTTTTACGCGACCATCGCGCCCAAGCTGGGTAAAATCCGCCACAAGATCGCCTCGATCTGCTCTCTGTGCCTCCTCCGCCCTCGTACCGCACAGACAAGGGGCCTCCGGCCCCATAGGTGCTCGCGGCGGGCGTGTCCCGACTCACGCCCCGTCCCCGACAAGGGCCGTCAGTGCAATCGCCGGACCCTTCGCCAGCTCCTGCGCTAGCAGCCTTGGCGGCCTCTTCGCCGGCGAGATCATCAGCGCCGGCCTCTTCTTCGGTGGCGGTGGCGTCGGTAGTATTGCCGCGCGTGTTCTCCTCGCCGGTGGCCTCGGTCTCCATCGGCTCAGTGGAGGGTGGATCTGGCGGACGGAAGAGGGAGAAGGGTCAAGCAAATATCCAAAAAGACAATCAGAAGAAGAATTCAAGGGAAATTCTCAGGCAAGGAGGGTTACCAGTACTGGGGTCCACGGTCATTGGCTCCACCACCGGGGGGTCGCTGGTATCGCCCTTGCGGAGACTCCTCCTTGTCGGGACTTCTCCTTGCCGGAGAACGCCCTTGCCGGGGAATCCTCCCTTGGCGGCATAGTCGAAGCAGATAGTATCTCAGGGGCGGCTTCAGGAGGCTCTTGGTGAGGCTGTTCTGCTCCTACACAAGCAAACCAACAGTCAGATGTCAGCGAAGAAAGAACACCCATGCGCGCCTAACAGCAGGAAGTAAAACTATATACTTACGCTGGGGGCTGCGCTGATGGCTGCTTCGGGGAGTAGTCGATTGGTCCGACAAGGTGGTCTCGGACGCACCCTCTATTGTCACAGCTGGTTCGTCCTCGATGACAACCACGGGGACCTTGGCTCTCTTCACCGCTCTCTGGGCCAGAGTCCTGAAAAGGAAACGGTTCAGAGTAAAGCAGGTCACATACAGGACAAAGACAACAAGAAATCGAAGAAATACAAATACAACAAAGAGCCTTACTCCTCTTCTTCCTCGTCGGAGCTGAGTGCGGAGAGGTCGAAGTCAGGCCCACCTTCGGCACGACGAGGCGGAGGGGTAGGTGCCCTTGGCCGCTTGGCGGGGGCTGCGGCGGCAGTCCGGGACGACCCTGCTTCAGTTGCCGCCGTAGTGCGAGGCGCTCCCGCGGCAACATTGCTTGTCACGGCGGAGCGCGTCGCGCGGCGCGTCGGCTGCTGGCTCGTCTGCCGCCCTGCTACATCCCCGGCCCTGCGGAGACGCCTTCTTGGTGGAGCTGGGGGCTGCACGGGAGGCTCCACTTGTGGCAAGTTACCTGGAGACGGCGGGCCGCTCGCACCCTCGGCGGGTTCGCTGACCAAGGCGTCGGCGGCAAGCTCTTCCTCATCGCTGCCATTCTCGCCGGCAAGGCTTGCCGCCTCTGTTACCGCCGCCTCTTCGCTTCGGTGGCGGCGCGCATCTCCCCGCTTAGTGGTGTCGCGGGTGAGGCTTCTCTGCTCGTCGGCGCGGACCTCTACCTCCACCAGGCTGTCGAAGAACTGCTGCACGATGTCATCCGCAGGCTCCTGCTAAGTGGGACGATCCCATGCGAGTCGCACAGCGGCATCATCGCGCGGATGCGGTCGAGCGAAGAGTTGTTGCACAGCGGAACGACACCCGCCGGCAATCTGAACCACTCGGGATGATTGGGGTCGTGCTTGAACAGCTCCATGAGCATCGCATCCAGCTCCAAGACAGTGAAATTGAAGTTGAGGCCCGGGCGCAGCCTCATGATGTCCGCCGGACCCCCGAACAGCCAGGCGGGTCTCCCCCTCTCCTATAGAGGGGCGATGCGGCGGCGAAGAAAGTCTGCGCCAACAGCGCCTACGGTCAGCCCGGCAAGCCTGAGTTGCAAGATCCGGGTGGTGGCGATCTTCAGCTTAGCATCGTCCGCGGCCAGGGCGCTCCAATCATTGCCGCGCACTGCTGCGGTTTGGCGCAGGGCAGTAAATGGCTGCGGGTTCTCCTTGACAATCCATCACCATTCTGCTCTCCACTCCTCCCATTTGCTGCGGAGCTCCCCCTCCAGATAAGCCTCCTTCTTGCCGGTTCTCGAGATCCAGGCGATCCCGCCAGATAAGGGCTCTCCTCTCTCGACCCGGGGCATGAAGTAGTGGCGGAAAAGGGCTACGTTTAGGTGGACTCCAACAAAGTTTTCGCAGAGATGTGCGAAAACCGCCATGGTCAGGATAGCATTGGGGGTGAAATCAAGGAGGTGGAACCCATAGGTGTTCATGATGTCACAGAAGAACTCGGAGAAAGGCAGGCAGAGCCCGCAGTAGAAGAATAGTACGAAGAAGG
The DNA here is from genome assembly GCA_021437245.1 of Aegilops speltoides. NCBI lineage: Eukaryota > Viridiplantae > Streptophyta > Magnoliopsida > Poales > Poaceae > Aegilops > Aegilops speltoides. The sequence continues at coordinate 91,091 of JAHHZJ010001553.1, read as the reverse complement.
GGTATCCGCTTGGAGCCCGTTTCGAAGCGGAAGCGGCAGCTAAGAGTACCTTCGTGCGCGGATGCGCTCGCTTCTTCGTCGACCAAAAGAGATAGTACCACTCCCTCAGCTCCGCCGCGGCGATCTCGGAGGGGAAAGTTGCCCGCTCCTTCCGCAGCGCCTCAAGCCGCAGCGCCTCGGCCGAATTCACGCCCTTCCCGGTTTTCGGAGCCATGGTGGAGGTGGTGTGAGAGATCGAAGGCGTTGGCGGCGGCGGCGGCGATGGGGGGCAGAGCGCTGCTCTCTTTCGGCTTTGGAAGCGGAGGGGAGCGGCGGAGATTTCGGAGATAGGAACAGCAAATGGCGAAGGTGGGGAAACTGCACCTGTTTCCCCTGCTTATAAAGAGGGACAAGGCGAACGTTACGCTTTTTCCGAATAAAGAACCACCCATGACCTCCCCCACGACGCCGCATTCGACGCGTGCCGTTAGGGGAGAGCGCGGTGGATTCGGAGTGAGATACGGTGCGGACCCAGGCCGCGCGTGCCCGTGCCCTGTTTTGGGCCTGGCCCAACAGCGCTCGGCACCGTGTGTGGCCCAGGCCCGGGGGCTCCTGTCGGTGTACTAAAGTAGGGGTACCTTAGTATCCCTTTCTTTTGCACGGGCAGTCGCAGCGCCCCGCGGCAAGGCTTGCCGGGTGCCCGCCAAGATCCTCCGTGGTTCCTATTGGAGCCATTCAAGAACAAAGTGTTCAAGTTGAGAAGACAAGGCCCCGACAAGAGGAGCTTGCCGGGAAGGACAAGGCCCCGGCAAGAGGAGCTTGCCGGGAAGGCCAACCAAGGCACTTTTCAAGGAACTTGCCGCGACGCGCCGCACGTCCCGGCAGGGCCCGGTGAGCTACAAGCTTCCGGACGTGACAAGACAACGGCCGCGGCAAGGCACTTGCCGCGGCAGGATGCCACTCTGTACCTACGCTCCAGCACATCCATCAATGTGTCGCCCTGGGGCCGTTCCAGGCGTACGTGGCGAGAGGCTGTGCAGCCAAGCGGTGCGAGGTGGCGAGCGAAGATGACAAGATGGCCATCGTGGCAAGCGGTGGCGCCCCTAACGATCACTTTTCTGCACTATTCGGGCGACACAGGCAGGCATTCAATGCCCTTGTCCCCTGCCGTCAGAGTTAGGTAGGATGCACTATAGAGGTAGCTGTACCAACCACTCTTTTTACATTTGTACCCTTACATGCGTTGCCACCTGTCGGTGACCCCTTTAGCATATAAAAGGAGGCCCATGCGCAACGTAGAAGGGGTTCGAGACCAGAAAACACTCACGCTCGGTATTGTAGCTCTCGACGCTCCCGAGCAAGAACACAATACAGCCCGACAAGCAGCAGTAGGAGTATTATCTCTCCGGAGAGCTCCGAAGCTGGGTAAATCGCCACGTTCGCCTCGATCCGCTTTTTCGGCGGCCTTCGTCCCCCGCCGGACCGAAAAGGGGCCCTGCCCCATAGGTGTTCATTCCCAAGACACCCACATTCCCAAGTGGGAACGAAAATGAGCACTAAGGGACGTATATGCGATGGAGCCAGTCGCCCCAAAGTTCAACCCATGGTCAGCCTGTCGGATCACTTTTGATCGCAGGGATCACCCTACCAGCATCCGTCACGGCGGTTCAGCCGCATTGGTCCTTAACCCAATCATCGACGGATTCAACCTTACGCGAGTCCTTATGGATGGTGGCAGTAGCCTGAACCTGCTTTACCAGGACACAGTGCGCAAAATGGGCATTGATCCTTCGAGGATCAAGCCGACCAAAACCACCTTCAAAGGTGTAATTCCAAGAGTAGAGGCCCACTGTATGGGCTCCATAACACTGGAAGTGGTCTTCGGATCCCTGGATAACTTCCGAAGCGAGGAGTTAATCTTTGATATCGTCCCTTTCCATAGTGGCTATCATGCACTGCTTGGACGAACCGCATTCGCTCGATTCAATGCGGTACCACACTACACATACCTTAAGCTCAAGATGCCAGGACCTCACGGGGTTATAACAGTCAATGGAAACACAGACCGCTCTCTCCGTATAGAAGAGCATACCGTAGCCCTCGTGGCAGAAGTACAAAGCAGCCTTCTCCGGAAAACCACCAATCCGGCCACAACAACCCCGAACACCGTCAAGCGAGTCCGGAGTACCCTGCAACAGGATCGCCAGGAACGCCAAGAGCGCGACTAGTAGTCCGGCCTCTGCCCTAGCCCCATCCAGGCAGCATTTGTGCCGCACGTACACAATTACACACTCAAAATACCATGGGCATAGGCGGAGGCACAACGGTGACGCGGTCCACAGTGCGGTTCAACCGCCACATACTTTAAATAACCTTCTTTCTCTTTCAGGATCCTACTTTCGGGCAGCCCCCTCAGAAGACTAGATCATCGGTCTTATCACATGAGAGAAAACCAAGGAGGCAAAAGGCTTTGCGCATTGTGAATACCTGTGGTATCTCAAATAATCGTTACACCTGTTTTACATACCCGCATGCGGCCCGCCCTTGGATAGGACATGTCAAATAGTCCTATTTGCTTCTGCTTAATCCATTAATTGTACACGTACGCTTGGACGTATTATCTATCAATAGGAAAAAATATACAGCGTCAGCTTATTATTCCTATCCTCACATTTTTCCCTAAAAATGTTTATTTAATATTGAATCTGTACACTTTGGTACGTTCACTTTGCCAGGGGCTTCTTACGGTGCCCCATAATACGGCAAGCTAAGTCCGAACACTTTTAACAGTGCGGCACCCCGAACTTATAGCATTATATGCATCAGCTCCGAATCATGTCTTGGGTCAATAGTTGGGTTTGCCCGGCTCCCTTGTTTTGGTACCTTACATTCCGTTATATCAGCTAAGGTAGCGCAGGGAGAACAATTGCGATTGTGTCCCGGTTCTTCCGGATGAGCACCTCAGTAGAGAAAGCCAAAAACTGACTGTCATGATGCGGCGAGAGCTGGTCGCTGTTCGAGAGGTCTTAAATCCTTAAAGATTTTTTCCGCTTCAGGCGAGGAATCGGCCTTGTCCGATTTAGGCGTGTATAGCGCCCCAATTCGGCTTTCTGAATTCTAGGGGCTTCGCCAAAATTTAAAATTGTAGACTTATATGGCTAAGTGAGAGTTATAAAGCCGCATGATCCGATTGCCTCGTTCGCTGCGCCAAACACCTCCTTCAAGGACCAAAATTTGGATAAAGAGTGTCTGGGTTTTCCACGAACACCCCGGTACTAGTTACGTGGGGGCGGAAGCCGACGACTGGCCTACTTTCAGAATTTTATAAACTGCCGCATAGAAGGTAATATTTTAAATCAACAAAGCGCCATATAGCGCAAACAAATTCGTTTTAATATTACAAAGATGGCATGAGTACATTCACTCAAGGATTGTGTCCTTGGTACATTCATCGGCCACGAGGCGAGCGCCTTTCATAACGCCATCATAATATTTCTCGGGGTAGCGATGCGTCTTGCCCTCCGGCGGTCCATCCTTCACCAGCTTCTCTGCATCCAGCTTGGCCCAATGCATCTTTGCATGGGCAATGGCCCGGCGGGCACCCTCAATGCAAATGGATCGCTTGATAACTTAAAGCCGCGGACAGGCATTTACCATCCAATTTATAAGGCCGAAGTAGCTAGCGGGCAGGGGCTCACCAGGCCACATCCGGACTATGAAGTCCTTCATGGCCACTTCGCCCGCCCTGTGGAGTTCAACCAATTGCTTTAGTTGGTCACTCAGAGGCATCAGGTGTTCGGCTCCAGCATACTGGGACCAGAACAGCTTCTCCATCGAGCTCCCCTCTTCGGCACGGTAGAACTCCGTGGCATCTGATATGCTACGTGGCAGATCTGTGAATGCCCCTGGAGAGCTCCGAATTCGAGTAACTAAAAGAAATGTCTCCTCCACATGCTTCCTTTGCATAATGAATGCCTTACCCGCCGCTATCTTCTTGGCCGCCTGGATTTCCTGCTGGGCCTTTTGGGCTTCGGGCTTGGCGTCTTTCATACTCAAAAGCGCCTTCGCAAGCTCAGACTCTTTCGTCTTGAAGTCACGCTCCAAGGACTCGAACTTCTTACCGAGCTCCGGGAGCTCTTGCTGCACCTCGCCCACCCTAGCATCTTGCTTTTCATGCTCAATCGCCCGCCGCTTTGTCTTCGCCTTGATAGCGCTTTCTTCAGGGCCGCCACTTCGGTCGTGGCCCCTATTACAAAATCATGACGCCTTTTGTTAGCGTCACCAATTTTTTCTCCTCTATATGATATGTGAACGGGGTATCACTCACCTTTGTTCTCTTCGAGCTTCCTCTTTGTGAGGCTGAGCTCCTCTTCGGCCTGCTCAAGGTCCCGTTTGAGTCCGGTGACCTCTGCTGTGCGGGCAGCAGCGGCAAGCAGCACTGCCTGCACATTCACATAGACACATACTGTTAGACTCCTGCCGTTTAGAGTTGACCCCCTGTTTGGATTTTCTTTCCGAACACCAAACAGAGTATCAGGGGCTACTGTCTATCAGGTGATAATTTTCACACTTTTGATTACTTACCTCAAAGCCTGTCAGGAGGCCAGTGCAGGCTTCGGTCAATCCGCTTTTGGCGGACTGAACCTTCGGAATTACCACACTCATAAGAGTACGGTGATCTTCATCCATGGAGGCGCGCCGCGAAGCACTTCCAGCAGACTATCCGACGCTTCTGGTGCAACGGAAGTCATCGGCACGGCCGGCTCGCCCTCCTTAGTGAGGGGCTGCCTACCCGAATCTAGAACCTTTGGAGGTTCCGGTACAGTGTCCGGCTGGGAGCCCGACGTGCTGCGGCTCTCGTCGGCATAATCTGTGGGGATCTTACTCCCCTTGTGCCCGGCATCTGGAATTTTGCCTTGGGGCGTCTCCAGATCTGCCTCCCCCTGCTCTGGTACCCTTTGGGACCACACCTCCATGTCCTCTGCAGGCCGAGGGGAGGTGGCCGTTGGAAGCGAATTCATCACCGAATCACTCAAAGACCCATCCGAAGAGGATACCTCGGGATGGGCCCTGGCTGAATTGCATATACGTGTTCGGTGTCATAACAAACTATGAAGCTAAGTCGCATTAAAGTATTACAGAGTGCAGATACTTACAATCTCACCAGGGGCTTGCCCATGGGTAGCTACTCCTCCTCGCTGTAGGCGGCCGTGGTCGAGTGATCCGGAAGGGACGCCTTTCCCTTCTTTGGCGTCCTAGCCTCCCCTTGCGGGGCGGCTTTACTTTTCTTCTCCCCCCAATGTGGGGAGGCGGAATTTCTTCATGTTCCCCCCGCCTCCACGGGAGGAATCTGCCTCGTCGTCCTCGGACGATGAGTCTATGACGGCCTTTCGCTGGGGACCCTTCCTGGTCCCCAAGGCCGCCCTCTTAGATCCTTCAGCCTCCCCGGATGGGGCGGCCCTTTTCTTCTCCTCCTCCCCTTCGTGGGAGCAGCGTGCCTCATCGTCTTCGGACGAGGCATCCGGTGTGACCTTATGCTGGAGACCCTTCCTGGTCCCTGTGGCCTTCTTTTCGGCCTTCTTTTCCGGCACCTTGTAAGGCGCCGGGACTAGCATCTCTGTCAGGAGAGCGATTGCTGGATCTTCTGGCAGTGGTGCCGGACAGTCGATCCACTCCCCTGTCACCACATAATCCTGATTAAATACACACAACAACTTAAAATCCTCCCATGAGTATGCTGGGAAAGGTACATCTGGTGATGGTCAGAAAACTCACCGGATGGGGGAGCCGCGTGACGTGGAGTCCGCGGTCCTCGGATGTGGGAGGGGGTATTTTGGAGGCCTTGAATAGCGCCTTCCACGCATCCTTGTGCGTTGTGCCGTAAAGCTCTTGAAGTGTCTAGTGTTTGGCTGGATCGAACTCCCATAGATTGAATGCCCGTCTTTGGCACGGAAGGATTCGGCGGACGAGCATGACCTGGACCACGTTGACAAGTTCGATCTTCTTGTCCATCATATTTTTAATGCAGTTCTAAAGTCCTGTCAACTCTGCAGGTTTGCCCCAGGACAAGCCCTTCTTCTCCCAGGAAGTGAGCCACATGGGAATGCTGGATGAGAATTCGGGGGCCGCCGCCTAGCTGGCATCATGTAGCTCGGTGATGTAGAACCACCCCGATTGCCACCCTTTCACGGTCGCCGCGAAGGATCCGTCAAGCCAGGCAACATTGGGCATCCTACCCACCATGGCGCCTCTGCACTTCGCTTGCTGGCTGCTCACGATCTTCGGCTTCACGCAAAAGGTTCGTAGCCACAGGCCAAAGTGAGGCTTGATGCGGAGGAAGGCCTCGCACATGATGATAAACGCCGAGATATTGAGGACGAAGTTTGGGGATAGATCATGGAAGTCCAGCCCGTAGTAAAACATGAGCCCGCGGACAAAGGGATGAAGTGGAAATCCCAGTCCGCGGACGAAATGGGCGAGGAACACAACCCTCTTGTGGGGTCCCGGAGTCAGAACGATCTGCCCTGCGTCCGGGAGCCGGTGCGCAATGTATGCGGCCAAGTATCCGACCACCCGGAGCTTCGCAATGTGCTCCTCCTTGACGGAAGAAGCCACCCACTTGCCTCCTGCTCCGGACATGTTTGGTTGTGCGGAGAAGTCGAGAACTAGGGCGCTGGAGCTCTAGGGTGCGAGAGTGGATGAGCGAAGGAAGAAGAAGGCATGGGTAAAAATGGGAGATCCTTATCCCTTTATAGAGGTGGCGAAAACGGTGCGCCTCCCCGCTTGCTTGAGGAGATCGCTTATTTTCCAAGCGCCACGGTTGAGTTACCCATGCCCGTATTAATGAGGATCCCGTGATAAGGGGACATGATCTCTGCTTCGACAAGACGTGCCAAGGAAACCACCTCGCAATATGTGCGGTGGCTGGCTGTGTGAAAACGGTTCAAAAAATGACTTGACCATGGTGTGATGCCACGTTGTCTAAAGTTGTCAGCAGATTATGTTTGTGGAATATCGTTCTCTCTATGATGGCATGTGAAAATTGTCTTGCAGAGCCGGACACGATTTAACTGTTTGAGGTTTACTTTGGAGTATTCGGAGATGGAACCCGCCTTGCAATGCCGAAGACAATCTACGCGTCGGACTCATCGTCATTGAAGCCTGGTTCAGGGGCTACTGAGGGAGTCCTGGATTAGGGGGGTATCCGGACAGCCGGACTATATACTTTGGCCGGACTGTCGGACCATGAAGATACAAGACTCAAGACTCCGTCCCGGGTCCGGATTGGACTCTCTTTTGCGTGGAAGACAAGCTTCGCGAGCCGGATATTAGATCTCATTCTTTGTAACCGACTCTATGTAAACCCTAGCCCCCTTCGGTGTCTATATAAACCGGAGGGTTTAGTCTGTAGAAGGACAATCATAGTTATCATAGGCTAGCTTCTAGGGTGTAGCCTCTACGATCTCGTGGTAGATCAACTCTTGTAATACTCATATCATCCAGATCAATCAAGCAGGAAGTAGGGTTTTACCTCCATCGAGAGGGCCCGAACCTGGGTAAAACATCGTGTCCCCTGCCTCCTAATACCATTGATACGTCTCCAACGTTTCTATAATTTATGAAGTATTCATGCTATTATATTATCCATCTATGATGTTTTATATGCATTTATATGTCATTTATATGATTTTTGGGACTAACCTATTAACCTAGAGCCCAGTGCCAATTTCTGTTTTCTCCTTGTTTTTGTGTTTTACAGAAAAGGGATACCAAACGGAGTCCAATTGACGTGCCAATTTTTGAGGATTTTTTATGGACCAAAAGAAGACCACGGAGCATCGGATTTGGGCCAGAAGAGTCCCGGGCTGCCCACGAGAGTGGGGACCGCCCCCCTAGGGCATGGCCCCCTATCTCGTGGACAGCCTGGAGACCTCCCTGACGTGAAACCAATGCCAAAAATTCCTATAAATAGAGAAACCTTCGGGAATTAACCTAGATCGGAAGTTCCGCCACCGCAAGCCTCTGTAGCCACGAGAAATCAATCTAGGCCCTCTCTGGTACCCTACCGGAGGGGGCCATCATCACCGGAGGCCATGGAGGAGGATCCCGGAGGGGCCATCATCGCCATGAAGGCCAAGGACCAGAGGGGAAAAGCCATGGAGGAGGAAGCACAAGGGGGAGAACCTCTCCTCCTCTCTCTTGGTGGCACTAGAGTGCCATCGGGAGGGGAATCATCTCCGCGGTGATCGTCTTCATCAACATCACCATCATCATCACCACCCTCATCTCTTTTACGCGGTCCACTCTCCCGCAACCCGCTGTAATCCCTACTTGAACAGGGTGCTTTATGCTACATATTATGATCCAATGATGTGTTGCCATCCTATGATGTTTTGAGTAGATATCTTTTGTCTTTGGGTTGATTGATGATCTAGATTGGTATGAGTTGTATGTTTCACTCTGATGCTGTCCTAGACAACGCGGTACGACTCAGGCACTCGGATGGTCGACTCTAATACCGGTAAGCTATCATAGACAGCACGACACACCAACTCAGAGCTACCTTGGACCAAACGCTCATGCAAGATGCTCACTAAATAGACTGGAAGCTTCACGGACCAGTCAATCTCTCAATACGTCAGTCCGTCTCAAGTTCGGAATACATAAGCGAGAGACATTGAGCACATCGTGACAAACGTACAAGAACATGCCCGTCGGAAATGCACTAAGTCACTAAAACAAAGTCGTTAATTGACGCAATTACAGAACCAAGATGTCCCAGTACATGGCCAGAACTCGCAAGATACCAGCAGAAGCTGGACTCAGCCGGCAGCACAATGTACAGCAGAGATCAGCCGCAAGACAATCAATCACGAGAATGCAAGCCACTACATAGATCAGAGAACACGAATGGAAACGGGATGGTCGATAAAAAGTCGCCAAGACAGCGGATAGTAATAACGGATAGCAAACACTGCAATCGAAGTATCAACAACAATGTTAGCCGAAACCAATTACAATCCTCATCCGTGTAGGCAACACCAGATCGATGGGAACCTAACAAGCGGCACGAGGTAATGCCGGCAAAGCTCAACAGCCACATGTCCGAAACAGAATTCTAGCCGAATAAACAACCCAAAGACTATCGCATAAAACAACAATCAACTAGATGGCCAACAACGAATAATAGGACAAGCTACATGAGTCACTCGACACAACTAAGTCAACAAGTTCGAGTGAGAACTACAAGCAACGGCACACCATTATACGCATAATACACGCAAATCCGCTACAAGTACTAAGGCTCCATAACTCATCTGGATTCACGCCTGAATGGCATGATGCTCATACTCATCAATGTTCAGTCTTCATCTTCACATCCATCTAAACACTATAGCTATGCATGCAAATTTTATCAGATAAATCAAAACTGACGGAGTACTAGTCCAAATCATGAAGTGATTAAGAACGGTAAATCATCAGGCGACAACACGAAATCAACTATCATCAAGTCCGCAATAATGCCAACACATGAACCGTACAAGTAGCAATCATCACACATAAGCTACATATCGATCTCATAGCAATGAGTAAGCACGTAGTGATAGGCATCAATACCAAGAAGGCGAGAGGATCTAGCAGTGCAAGAAACTAGTTGCACTAGGCCCTACTAAGTGATGACGCAAGCAAGACTGGCGGAGCGCAGAGCCACTTACTCGTAGTGGCATACTATGCCATTTGAATAGATAGTATGGAAGTGGCACTTCATACCTAACATATGTGCTCAAATCCAGATTACTATCGACAATCGAATGCTACAGTTGCATACTAAATTTAAGTAAATTATGCAGTAATCAACGTTACTAGGAATATTATCAAGATGCACGTAATGACCATAAAGTCACTAAGATACAACATATTTCACGACCTATACACTGCTACATAATGAGCCAATGATCTCAAAGTCATTGAGTAGTCACACTACTCTCTACTTACATGCTCTCACTGACATATTAAGTGACTAAGTAAATCTCATAGTGTCAACTAAATCTCAACATCATAGCCATAAGCACACGGTACTAAATAATGCTTACATCCAATACATATCAATGCCCATAGACTACATCCATCAGCATCACGCAATGTGATACAACTAATGCTGATCTGAATACAGTTTGAATGCAAGCACATGCATCACAATATCAAGTCATCTGCATGATGAACTCAACAAGCTGCCATCACAGAATAGTAAATAACTAAATGACAAGTCAGCACTCACATATCATACACAATAAGTTGTGCTACCATCTTCTTAGCAATATAGCAAGAACAATATAGTTGAGTGTAGAGGGCATCTGAGTAGATGCATAGCAGGGATAGGTCATGCAGTCAACAATAAGCGATCTAAAGTCACTAAAGCAATTATGTGACAATCAAGCTAGCTTATCAATCAGCATATATAACAATCATTTTAACAATATACGTACTTTCAAGTCATCCTAATGCATAATTTGCTAGCATACTTAAATCTCAAATAGCCAACCTAATCAATGATCGTAATCTAATTTCAAAGTCTAAGATAAATCAAGTAGTATATTAATAATGATACTCAAAACTAATCAAGCAACTGTCAAGCAATTCTAAGCACAAATTCTACTATTCCATAAATCGACAACTCTAATCTAAGCAGAAGCTATCAACAATATAAATGCTCAGCATAAATCAACTCAAATAGCAATTTAAATCAAATCAAAACTAAATCAACTAATGACATAGTAACTAGCAATCACAATCAGATAAATTCATCAATCATAATGCATAGTACTAAATCGAAGAAATCAGATGAAGTCTAGCAGATGAGGCATAAGGGGATCAACGTCTAACTAAGAGATGTGTAGCAACTTCACTAGGCAAGAGATGATATAAAATAGGAAGAGTCAGCACAGGCAGCAGAGTCGAGCGAGAGAGTCATGGGGCACAATCAGAGTCTAAGAAGTGCAGCCGTAGGTACAGCGAGCGGCAAATGGCTTAGATAGGGACAGCTGGACGCATTCAGAGATATGGCACAGGTAGGAAATTCATTGGCCTTCCTATCGAGTGATCGAGCTGCATGTGTGTAGTAGGTCAACAGTCAGATGCTATTTAAGTAACATGAATAGCTTACTCAGCTATACTAATCTACAGACGTTCGTAGTAAGGCCTTATTTCGACATGAGATTAATTCACATATAGATCTCCAATAGATTCGCAAGACCTACGTAGCATCTATATTCAATTATCAAGCTTCTATCAAGGTGGCTAAAGTAGAATTAGGGACCTTTCAAGCGGATGATATGTCTGAGCTAAGCAAACCGTGAACATAGAGCAACGTATAATTCTGAATCAAGCTCTAACTGCTTGACAGCTTCGCGTAATTCAGCAGTTGTGGCCTGTCGATACTATAGATGAGCATCTTGATGTCAGATCGCGGTTAAAGACGCTATCTATAGGCGAATAGAAGCATTTGTCGACAACTGCATGCAGTAGCCATTGGATGTAACCATACTGATAGACTATGCACAGGCAGCCAATAGAGTCAATACAGACACTGGACACGATAACGAGATGCATTAACAATGAGATGACTACCTAATCGAACCTAGATTGGCATAGAAGTACTAAATCAAAGCGCATTCAATCTACGACAGTCACAGTCCATACAATTTGCGATGCTCACTAGTCACCTTTGTGCAAACGAACTCAGCTTACAAACGTGCCCGTCTAATAGACTGTTGAAGTATGTACCTTTCACAACCAACTAACTTTCTATCCTATTCTAAGCCTCAAGCTTCATTAGCCTGAATCTGTCAGATACCATTCAAGCAAGATCATCTAAGCATTATTAAGGTAAACACCGTCAAGCTGGTGGCTAGTAGATAGTAACCTGCGCATAATTACATCATAGCGATGACAGCTTCATGCCATTAGTTAAGGGAACGCGATACACTAAGAGCAGTGTCACATGAAGGTGAACCAGGTTTGCAGATCTCGTAGTCAATTCTACCGGAAGCTGTCGTATACTGTGTTACGACGAGGCTCTATGGACTGCGAGTGTTAGATCGCTAGAGCTTAGGCCTATGTGCACTTATTGCATCTAGTAACACACCTTGGCTAGGTTATCTCAGAAGCGATTAGGCCGTTAATTTGGGAGTCAGGCTCTTCGATAAGATCTAGGCTTATGTGCTGTTGCCTAGTAAGTACAATGCCTTAGCACGTTCTCGATTTCACGTACGCCGACAGTAGCATATGCAAATCACTTGCTAATGCGATCTGTCAATGAGAGCATAAATTGTTGCTGGACGCGTACTTGGAACTTAGCCTGATACGGAAGAGCATCGCTAGGAATTACTATGCCACTAAGTCAGCTATAAGTGGACACACCTCGTCGTGGCTCATTAGCACCAACGTCTTCGAGAGCGCGTAGAAATGTTCGTAGCCGTGACTTCGCCCTGGAGTGAGCACACCACTTCCAAGTTAAGTTAGCTCTATACGCACCGGCTACGATTTTGACACTGATCACATCGTCATAAAGGTATCTGACACACGGCAACATCTTTGGATAACAACCATTTGGCTATACTGAGCAAACGGTTCTACAAGACTTAATCTAAAGCAAAACTCACAATAGCCTTCATTCAATCGCATTTGGATCATTGCAATCCGCTTCAAAGTGCTGTGACTACTCGTAACAGCACGAGCCTTCAGTCCACCGTAGTCATACGGGTATCTGCAGCCAGGCACTCGTCGAGCCTGTAGCACCTACCTTAGCCTTCATCGGAATTCGCACAGTCCAAATCATGGTCAGCCAAACTTGCCTTTACGGCACCGGAACCCCGAGGCAATCGAGAGTCCATTATTACACTCTAGCCTTGGTCCAATACTTGCACGCGAAGTCAGCTCTGCTCGATTGAGCCAGCTAACGCTTAGGTTGCCCGAACCTCTCGGATCTTTCGTCCGTAACGCTAGTCGAACTGCGCATAGATACTCAGTACCGTCGGTACAACGTGAGCTTCCGTCCAATACGCGTGCGATGAGAGCAAGCTCTGGCACATGCCTTGTTTCGCTCTCGTCAAACTCTTTATGCCTCCATTGTCCGAGGCTTTGAGCCTCCATATGCGGCCATCTCTTCAGCAGGTATGTCGCCACTTTCAGTGCTTGCTCTGTCACAGTAGCCTGCAGTCCTCTCACCTCCGCTCTGCACCTCTTGAGCAGCCACTTCGACCGAGCTCATTGATGTTGTGCTCAGCTTAGGCCTTATAGTCCCGACTAATGCTTGATCGTCGCTCTACAGCGCTGCACCGTCCGGAACATCATCGCTAGTACCTAGGCGCTCATTGCTAGCATGAAACATCCATCCTTGGAACTCATCACAAAGGCATCTTGATCTAACGTCGTACACTATTCAGTCTACTCCACTAGCATTATGGATGCATCGGGAAAGATGGTTGCACTAGAAATTTATTCCCAAGCAAAATCATCCTGTGACTATGTCTGTCTCCCTCCCAAAGGTTGCTACCACTATTATGAGTGCCTCTATTTGCCCCCAACATATTGCCACGTGGCATGCTAATGTAGGATGACTCACCACAGGAATGACTTGAAACAAATCCATCCCTCGTCTAGGAGCCATTTGACATGTTTGCATATGAGCTGGAGGAGCAAGAGGTCCACTATGTCACACCCGGCTGCAGTGATGACGACTAAGGCATGGCATCCCTGAATAGCATGCCGCCACCAGGCGCACCGACACCACGCGCTCCTAGCAGAGATGGATGATCCATCCTTGTGGGAAGACTAGCAGGGTTCGTAGAGGCAACATCCGCGATAGTTGATGTACCCCATATCCATGGTAATAGCTGAAAGCTTCTTCCAGTGTGTCCCTACTTAAGTTCCATATCTCAGCAGCAAGCATGTTGCACCTCTCTTCTACCTCATTATCCGCCCTTCTAAGATGCATCATGTATTTCTTTAGTGACAAGTTGATGATCTTATTTAGGAATCTTTAATTTATACCATTTAGAAAATACTTAGATAGTAAAAATAGATGATAGTAGTGTGATGTCCACTTGATTTTCGCATGATTGTGTGTGCACCATTTTCGCTATGAATGAAGCACCAAAATTAGTTTGATGGACAACCACCTGATTTGTTGGATAAAAGTAGGACATTTTTTATTGCAATGTTGATCGAGTGACTGACTACCTTTCCTTTACTTCTTTGGTTAGATATTAAAGAGAAAACTTGCCACTATGTAGAATTGGTCACGACAAGTAGCCAATCCTAGTTACTAGAAAGATCACGACCATAATCAATTCTATAGGTACTAGAAAATTCATGACGAGACTTAATTAGCAAAAGGAGAACCAATCCTAATTACTAGAAAATTAATTCTAGCAGCAGCCACCACCATCATGGTCATGACCGCACCGCTTATGAAAGTTTTGATCGATAAGAAGGCCACGCGTGTGTGGTACACTAAGGCCAAAAATGATATTGTCAATTACCTCTCTGGCCTCTGGGTAACTACAAGATGCGTTATGTCAGTTACACATGGGAACCACAAGGGAAAAGGAAACTGATATGAATGGGTTATGCCACTAGGTAACTGCTAGATGTGTTATGTCAGTTACGCATGGGAACCTCAAGGAAAAAGGAAAGTAGTACACAAACCTTCTTACCTGCCAATTGACATAGATGTAGGATCCACACACCAATGAAACATCCTCTTTGTCTCATTTCCTTCACCCTTATCTAGTACTCCCTCCGTATAGAAATATAAGAGCATTTAGATCACTATTTTAGTAATCTAAATGCTTTCATATTTCTTTAAAGAGGGAGTAATATTTATTATCAACTATCTATATATAAGTTTCCATCTTGGGCCACTTAGCCAAAGAAGCGCATTTAGGACCCTCGAGGTGTGCCTAGGTAGTTCTCGTTGTCTCCATATGGGTTCCTCTGAACCAGAGGAAGGAGTCCCAGTGGGCGAGATGGCTACACTGGAAACTGATTCACATGCAAAAGCATGCCGCGATTGTGTGTGCCTCTGTCTGCAAAGGAGCTGCCAATACTATGAATAACTCTGTTTGCCCCTTTAGAATGCCACACATCATGCTCATGTATGATGACTCGCCATCGGAATGGCTGGAAAAAATGCATCCCACATCCTTGAGCCATTTGACATGTTTGCATATGAGCTGGAGGAGGAAGAAGGCCACTATCTTACACTTGTCAATAGTGATGACGACCCAGGCATCCCATCCCTAAAGAGCACGCCACCACCATAGGAACCCACACCACACACTCTGAACATAGATGGATTATCCATCTTTGTGGGAAGACTAGTAGGGTTTAAGAGGCAAAGTTTGTGGCCATCGATGTACCCCATGTACACGGTACTAGTTAATCTTCTTCTAGTGTGTCCCTACTTAAGTTCTACCTTTCAGCAACAATCAGATTGTGTCTCTCTTCCACTTCGGCCCTTCTGAGATAATTCCTGTACTTCCGGAATGACAAGTGGAAGGTCTTATTTAGGGAATCCTTAATTTGTATCATTTGATTGGTTTCCACATGATTGTGTGTGCACCATTTTGGTTGCTCGTGAAGCAACTAAGTACACTGATGGACAACCACATGAGTGATTGGATAGAGGTAGGCCATTTGTTTATTGCAATTTTGCTCAAGTGTCAGACTTCCTTTCCTTTACCTCTGAGGTTAGATATTCATGATAGAACTTGCCATTATCTACAAATTATCGTGGCAGGAGACAAATGCTAGTTACTAGAAAGACCATTCTACATGAAAGTTCTAATCAATAAGAAAGCCAAGTTTGTGTTTTACGCTAAGGTCGGAAATGATGTTGTTAAGTACCTCCATGGTCTCTGGGCAAAAGCGTTCCATTATTGTGTCTGTCTCTGTTCACAAAGGAACTACCACTACTATGAATGCCTTTGTTTGCCCCCAACAGATTTCCATGCGCATGCTCCTATCGGATGACTCACCATGAAATCACAGGAACCAAACGTGTTCCACATCGCTGAGTCATTTAACATATTTGCATATGAACTAGAGGAGCAACAGGGCCACTACGTCCCACCAGACATTAGTGATGATGACCGAGGCATGATACCCCTCAAGAGCAGGCCGCCATCATGGGCACCCAACAACGCACTCCAGATGCAGATTGATGAGCTATCCTTGTGGGAAGACTGGTAGGGTTCTAAGTGGCAACGTTTGTGGACGATGCTTTACCCCATGTCCATGGTCCTAGTTGAAACTTCTTCAAGTGTATCCCTACTTAAGTTCCACCTTTTGGCACCAAGAAGATTGCGCCTCTTTTCCGCCTCATTCTCAACACTTCGAAGATCCGTCCTATACTTCTAAAATGACAAGTGAAAGGAATTATTTATAGAATCCTTAATTTGTAGCATTCAGTAAATACAGCGATAGGAAAAAAGTACATGACAATACTGTCATGCCTACCTGGTTCCAGATGATTGTGTGTGCACCATTTTTGTTGTGCGTGATGCACCAAAATTACTTTGATGGGCAACCGCATGAGGTGTCTGGAAAGAACAAGGCCATTTGTTTATTGCAATTTCTTTCACAGGACTAGTATGGTTACATGATGCAACATTTGCGGACGACCAATGTACCCCATGTCCACGATAATAGTTGAAAGCTTATTCAAGTGTGTCCCTATTTAAGTTCCACTTTTCAGCAGCAAGCAGATTGTGCCTCTCTTCCACCTTGTTCTCGTCCCTTCTGAGATAAATCATGTACTTCTGAAATGGCAAGTGGAAGGTCTTATTTAGGGAATGTTTAACTTGTAGCATTTATAAATTATGGAGACCCAAAAATACATGATCATAGTGTCATGTCCACTTGGTTTCCACATGATTGTGTGTGAACCATTTTTGTGCGTGTGAAGCACAAAAATAGTTGGATGGACTACCACATGAGGTTTTTGGATAGAACTATGCAATTTGTTTATTGTAGTTTTTCTCGAGTGATAGACTTCCTTTCCTTTAACCTCTTAGGTTAAATATTCAAGATAAAACTTGCCACAACCTAGCAATTATCAGGACAGGTAACCAATCCAAGTTACTAGAAATATCATGACAAGAACCAATCCTATAGGTATGAGAAATTTCACGACAAGACATAATTAGCAAGACGAGAACAAACCCTAAGTACTAGAAAAATCATTCTAGCACCAGCCACCATCGACGCTGTCTCGGCAGCACCGACCATAAAAGTATTGAACGTAAGAAGGCCAAGCTAGTGTGGTATGCCGAGGAAGAAAAGGATATTGCTAAGTACCTCTCTGGCCTCTAGGTAGCTACTAAATGGGTTATATCAGTTACACAGGGGACCCCGGGGAAAAGGAAAGTAATATGAATGGTTTAAGCCACTGGGTAAATGCTAGATGGGTTATGTAAGTTACATATGGGACCGACAAGGAAAAAGGGAAGTAATAAAGAAACCTTATCCCATACCAAATCACATAGGTCTGGGATCCACATACAATATACCCTTTATGTCTCTCTTCCATCGCCCTTATCTAGTAATATTTTTATCTACTACTTACATATAAGTTTCCTTCTTGGACCATTAAGCCAAATAAGCGTATTCACAAGAAGTGAGTTGTGCCTAGGCAGTTCCTGGTGTCTCCATATGGGTTACTCTGAAACGGAGGCTGGAGTCCTTGTGGGTGAGATGGCTGCACTGGAAACTTATTCACAAGCAAAAGCATCACACGATTGTCCCGTCTCAGTCTGCAAAGTAGCTGCCACTACTATGAGTGCCTCTGTTTGCCCCGTTGATTGCCATGAAACACGCTAATGACAGATGACTCACCATGGGAATGGCTAGAACCAAATGCGTCCCATGTCGAGGAGCCATTTGACATGTTTGCATATGAGCTTGAGGAGCAAGAGGGTCGCTGTGTCACACCCGACTACTGTGATGATGATCCAGGAATGGTATCTCTGAATAGCATTCCGCCTCCATGGGAACCCACACCACGCACTCCAGATGTAGATGGATGATCCATCCTTGTGGGAAGGCTGATAGGGTTACAAGAGGCAACGTTTGCGAACAGCTGATTGCTACTTGTGAGCTGCGCTAGGATTTTCCCAAAGAGGAAGGGTGAAGCAGTATAGTAGCAGATAGTATTTCCCTCAGTGAGTACCAATGTTATCGAACCAATAGAATAAGCACGCAAATTCCTAGTAACTAATACCTACACACACAAGAGCAAATACTTGCACCCAACGTGGGCAAGAGGGATGTCAATCCCCTTGAACTCGTTACTTGCAAGGATTAAATCTGATAGTGATAGATAGACAAATGGAAAAGTAAAATAAAAAGAGTAAAATTGCATGAAGGTAATTTTTGTTCTAGTAATATGATTTACATAGACCCGGGGCCATAGTTTTCACTAGAGGCTTCTCTCTCATAAAAATAGCATATGGTGGGTAGAAAAATTATTGCTGGGCAATTGATAGAAAAGTGCATAGTTATGATGATATTCATGGCAATGATCATGTATATAGGCTTTACGTCCGTGACAAGTAGACCAAAATGATTTTGCATCTACTACTGTTACTCCACCAATTGAATGCTATCTAGCATGCATCCATCGGTATAGTGAGCTATATGCAAACAAGTTTTAACACCTTTCCACGACGACATTTGAAACCGTCGCCTTGCCCACACGACCCAAGCGTCTGGAATACAAATGATTTGGGAATCGTTGGGGATAGGGACTAGGAATGCATACGTTTTGCCGAACTAAGCATATGCACCGGCATATCCCAAACGCGAGTCTTCAGACAACTATTTGTGATATGTAGAATATACCAAACGCTCCGTCCTTGCTACTCGTTTCTGCTCGCATTACCATCATGCTCAGTATTTTGTGGAGCAACGTTTATGATCCACAACCCATCACAAAAAGTTCACGATTATAAAACATGTATGCTAAGGAGATAATCACACACATTCACTTTTCCCAAACCGTATGCGATTGCATAATTAAGAAGATAAGTTAATCATCATACGCATGTCGGATGTGTTTACGAAACGTCGGATTGTCGTACGACTGCCGGACGAGATAACTATCGCACACGCTATGGTGCAATGTTCATGATGCGCACGACATCAAAAACAGTTCATGATTGTAAACTGTGTACGATAAGGCAACTATCACGGACATTTAGTTTGCTCGCACAGTTTATGATATTTTTTGTCATCACACACGCTTTGCAAACGGCAATTGTGTGCATGGTCGCACATGTTTTCTCTTTATGTAACTTGTCGGATTATGAGGTATATCACACACGTTGTGCTTCTATGGACTGTGTGCGCCATAATGACCTCCATAGCGTATTTTCACCCTAATTTAATTGCCGCTATTTAAAATTGTAATGAATTTGAGTGTGAAAGTAGGCTATAACTTTATTCGTATCCATCAGGTTCAACAACCAATGCATTATTTGATTCACGTGTACATATGTTCAAGAATTACATAAGCACCGAACAAAGAATGATGAACGAGGGTTTTATACTTGTAGTAAAGATGATAAAGAAAGAGGAGAAACACATTCTGGTTGCTGAACAAGGTGGAGTGGTATTCTCATATTGTGCCCGCCTCCATACATAAGGCACGCATGACTGTAGTCTAATACCTTGTGATGGACAACCGCCCATCCTCCACTACCTTCATGAGGACATCTAGACAGTCATTGTGCTCTGTTAGAAATACTTTAACCTTTGCATGCCCATCAATCATGTAGTTTGAGAGATAATCTTGAGTAAACTCCTTTTGGAACCATTGCAAAGGAAAAAGATTCAAACATTGTCATCTAACACAACGCATTATGAGTAATATAAAGAAGATTGCAGAGTTCTTGCTTACCATCCTGCAGTTCACTATTGTCATGGATAGTGTAAACAAATAGTTTAATTACCATTGAGGGAGTCCTGGACTAGGGGGTGTCCGGATAGCCGGACTATCATTGTCAGCCGGACTCCAAGACTATGAAGATACAAGATTGAAGACTCCGTCCCGTGTCCGGATGGGACTTTCCTTGGCGTGGAAGGAAAGCTTGGCGATACGGATATGTAGATCTCCTACCATTGTAACCGACTATGTGTAACCCTAGCCCTCTCCGGTGTCTATATAAACCGGAGGGTTTTAGTCCGTAGGACAACAGAACCATTACAACAATCATACCATAGGCTAGCTTCTAGGGTTTAGCCTCCTTGATCTCGTGGTAGATCCACTCTTGTACTACCCATATCATCAATATCAATCAAGCAGGAGTAGGGTTTTACCTCCATCGAGAGGGCCCGAACCTGGGTAAAAACATCGTGTCCCCTGTCTCCTGTTACCATCCGCCTAGATGCATAGTTCGGGACCCCCTACCCGAGATCCTCCGGTTTTGACACCGACATTGGTGCTTTCATTGAGAGTTCCTCTGTGTCGTCACCGATAGGCTTGATGGCTCCTTCAATTAACAACGACGCAGTCCAGGGTGTGAATTTTCTCCTTAGACAGATCTTCGTGTTCGGCGGCTTTGCACTGCGGGCTAATTTGCTTGGCCATCTGGAGCAGATCAAAAGCTACGCCCCTGGCCATCAGGTCAGGTTTGGAAGCCTAAACTTCACGGCCGGCATCCGCGGAGACTTGATCTTCGATGGATTCGAGCCACAGCCGAGCGTGCCGCGCTATCACGATGGGCATGATTTAGCTCTGCCACCGGATAGTGCCCGGGAGGCCGCACACGAGTCCGCTCTGACCCATAGTTCGGAGCGGACCGCACAGATCGAGGATAGGTTGCTGGACACCGCCTCGGGAGCTGCAACTTCTACGGCGATGGAGCCGAATACCGACCTTATCCCTTATAAAGCTCGTAACTCCGAGGCGCCGGACTCCTTGCCGGACTCCAAACCTCCTGCGCCCCTGCCAATCGACTCCGATTGGGCGCCGATCATGGAGTTCACCGCCGCGGAGATCTTTCAGCACTCACCCTTTGGCGACATCCTGAATTCGCTAAAGCATCTCTCATTATCGGGAGAGCCCTGGCCAGACTGCGGTCAGGATGGTTGGGATACGGACGACGAAGAAATTCAATGCCCACCCACTACCCACTTTGTAGCCACTATCGACGATCTAACCGACATGCTAGACTACAACTCCGAAGACATCGACGGTGCCGGAGACGATCAAGAACCAGCACCTACAGAGCACTGGAAGGCCACCCCAACCCATGATGTATATATGGTGGACACCCCAAAAGGAAGCGATAACGAGGAACAACGGGACGCGGCAAAGGATAATCCCACCGACAAACAACCAAAACGGCAACACAGACGCCGCCCTAAGTCCCGCCTCGACAAAAACAACACTCCTAATGACCCAGCAATAGAGCAGGGCAAACCAGTGGACGACGAACATGCAACGAATCAACCGTCCGAACAGGACAAATCGGATAATCAATCCATGCCCGGTGAAAACAACAGTCCAGACGACCTCACGCCGGACACACCACCGGAGAATAAGAACCTTCACACAAGACTCGTCGCCACTGCAAGAAGTCTGAAGAAGGAAAAACGGAAGCTCAAAACAGCGGAAGACATACTCAGAATGAGGTGGAGCAAAGTACTCAAGTCCGCGGACAAATACGGCAATGGCCACCAGACAAAGAGCTACCCGAAGCGCAAGCTGCTGCCAGAATTCGACGAGGAGGCCATAGAGCCCCCACAGTCAAAAAGCAAAGAGGCCGCCTGGCCGGATAGACGACCAGATGACAGGCCAAAAGCGATAAGCGGCGCCGCACATAAGCCGACTCATGATCCTCGGAAAACAGACGGCCCGGTCAGGTCCATTTATGGGCCAAAAAAGAGGGCCCCAGGAAGCAACACAACACGCCGAGTGTTCGAAGACAACGGCACACCCAAGTACAGGGGCGCCGCACACCCACTATGTTTCACCGATGAGGTGCTGGATCATGAATTTCCAGCGGGGTACAAACCCGTAAGCATAGAGGCATACGACGGATCAACAGACCCTGGAGTCTGGATTGAGGATTACATCCTTCACATACACATGGCCAGAGGAGATGATCTCCACGCCATAAAATATCTACCCCTCAAGCTCAAAGGGCCAGCCCGGCATTGGCTCAAAAGCCTCCCAGAAAATACTATTGGAAGTTGGGAAGAGCTCGAGGACGCGTTTAGAGCAAATTTTCAAGGGACTTATGTCCGCCCTCCGGATGCAGACGATTTAAGTCACATAACTCAACAGCCCGGAGAGTCAGCGTGCAAATTCTGGAACAGGTTCCTTACCAAAAAGAACCAAATAGTCGACTGTCCGGACGCCGAAGCCTTAGCAGCTTTTAAACATAATGTCCGAGACGAATGGCTCGCCAGACACCTCGGCCAAGAGAAGCCGAGAACACTGGCCGCGCTAACAAGCCTCATGACCCGCTTTTGCACGGGGCAAGACAGCTGGCTAGCAAGATGCAGCACCAGCAACCCGAGTACATCCGAGATCAGAGATGGAAACAAAAAATCACGGCCCAGAAAGGATCAGCGCCGAAGTAAAGAAAAAAGCCCAAAGAACACGGCGGTCAATGCCGGATTAAAAGCTCGTGGCCGAACAACAAAACACTGCCTCTTAAAGACAACAGTGATGAGCTATCCAACTTAAACAAAATTTTGGATCAGATATGTCAAATCCACAGCACCTCCAGAAGGCCTGCAAACCACACCCACTGAGATTGTTGGGTCTTTAAACAGTCCGGCCGACTCAACGCCGAACACAAGGGGCTCGATGCACCAAGCGAGGATGATGACGAACCCCACCAGTAGAATGCCGGGAAACAAAAGACTTTCCCACAAGAAGTCAAAACAGTAAACTCACTGCATGTGATAGTACGGAAAAATAGTACGGCACCCGCTAAAGCACGTGTTGCATGGTCCACCCCAGCGGAACACCCACTACTAGGGAAAAGGCTAGCAGCAGCGCGGGTTTTCAGGCTAGCAGCAGCGCGGGTGGCCGCGCTACTAATAAGGCGCTACAGCTAAATCATAGTAGTAGCGCGGCCCCAACCAGCGCTACTACTGTTGAACGATATCAGCGGCGCTTTTTAGGAATGCACTACTATTAACTAGTTGTAGCGATTTCTTCATCCCACGCTACTGCTATATCTTTCATCATTTTCCCTTTCAGTTCTCCTCTCAGATGCTAGGAACTAGGTACTATCTTTCATCAAATTCATAAACCATTACTAGATGCGGTAGTACTCGCCGTTCAAATTACTGTCGTGGTTTTAGTTCAAACCACGATGAGTAATTTGAAACGAAAAAGTACTAAGATAACAATTTCATGCATAGCCAACATGCATCCTCAAGCAGTACATGGTCATATCAACGGCCATAATCATATGTAGTTCTAGATGATATCGACGACGATCATCATATGTAGTTCTAGATGATATAGCCACACACACACATATATAGTTCTAGATGATATAGCCACACACACATATGTAGTTCTAGATGATATCGAAGACAATCATCATCCTCAAGCCTGGGCGGTTGGTGTTCCTGATAGTAATTAGGATGGCCTGTCCAACACGAAGATTCTTGCCATCGAGGAATTTCTTCCACCCAACCGAACTTAAGTGTGTGCGACCGTCCGTGTCCACGCGGTAAGTACAGGTTGTGATGGAGCCCCTTGCAGTAAGGCGTAGTCCAGCTGAGCCTTCTTCATCAGGCTCGATACCATAACTCACAGATATGCTCTTTGCCAATTTCTGAATAAGAAAAATATATCAATTAATAAGCATGTGATCGAACTCTACACTAAAACATATATATCATCGACTAGATTCCACACAACATATACCATATCATTGGACTGTACACTAAGTAATTCACACTATTAGTTTGCATTTGTAAGTATAACATACCATATCATGTCGATCAACCATGGTATTTGTCAAGCGGGTCACGAATGGCACCCGACAAAGTCAAGCGTGGTGGAATTATGTCCCACAGGTTGGACACCTCCTCCTCACTCAGCCTTGTTCTTTGAGCTACGATGGCTTCATGAAGTGGGTCCTCATCATCTTCATCGAGTGGGTCCTCATTATCTTCATCATCTTCATCATCTTCGTCATCTTCGTCATCTTCATCATCTTCCACCAGGTTGAGATAAATGACAGCTAGCTTGGGTCTTTCTGCTCGGAAGTTGAAGCTGATCAACTCACCACCGATAAGATGCATGCGAGCGGCAAACGGGCCCATCCATCTCCTCCAATCTGCGACATATTGCGTCCTTTCTCGACCTCCATAGTGTACGGCCCCCAGGAGCCTCAAATGTCATAGTGTCTCCTGTCAGCTTGTTGAATTTCAACCTCACATTGCATGGGACGATCTGTGTAAACTAAGCAAAATGACACAATGCAGCAATGCCAACACAAAAAATAAAATAGTTATTACATTTCATCTAATTTCTTACCGCCGCATGACGAAAACTCGGCCGGAAGTAGATGCCGAACAGCTTGCCAGTTGCAAGGCTGCTGGTGCATCTTGACTTGCACAGTTGACATAGTGGTGGTGGTGGTGGCGCCATTCTTCCTAAAGCAATATGAGCAAAGGATTACTAAATCAACTAAATCGAAATGTTCCTAAGTCAACTAAATGAATTAGCCTACTAAATCAACTAAATCAAAATGTTCTAAGTCAACTAAATCAACTAACCTACTAAGTCAACTAAATCAAAATATTCTAAGGCAACTAAATCAACTAGCCTACTAAATCAACTAAATCAAAATGTTCTAAGTCAACTAAATCAACTAGCCTACTAAATCAACTAAATCAAAATGTTCTAAGTCAACTAAATCAAAATGTTCTAAGTCAACTAAATTAACTAAATGAATTAGCCTACTAAATAAACTAAATCAAAATGTTCTAAGTCAACTAAATCAACTAACCTACTAAGTCAACTAAATCAAAATATTCTACGGCCACTAAATCAACTAGCCTACTAAATCAACTAAATCAAAATGTTCTAAGTCAACTAAATTAACTAAATGAATTAGCCTACTAAATCAACTAAATCAAAATGTTCTAAGTCAACTAAATCAACTAACCTACTAAGCCAACTAAATCAAAATATTCTAAGGCAACTAAATCAACTAGCCTACTAAATCAACTAAATCAAAATGTTCTAAGTCAAATAAATCAACTAGCCTACTAAGTCAACTAAATTATATCAACTAAATCAAAATGTTGCATATGAGCAGGAGGGAGAAGGAGGGCGACTCGAGGAGGGAGAAGAGAGTAGGATGGAGGAGGAAGGCGGAGCGCGGAGGGGCCGGCCGTGGCGCCGATTGAGGGAGGACGGAGGAGGAAGGCAGAGCGAGGAGGGGCCGGCCAGCGGCGAGTGGAGAGGGAGGACGGGGGAGGAGGCCGGTACCGAGTCTAGCAAGGAGGAGAGGTGATGGCGCGCGGCGCAGATGGAGGAGCGGCAATGCGGGCGCGCGGCGCAGACGCGCAGAGGAGAGGGGCGACGGCCGGGGGCGCGCGGCGCATAATTTGTGGTTGTGTGTGTGAGTGGATCCGAAGGGAGGCGATTAGGGAGATGATTGGCTTAGCAGTAGTGCTCTTCAGCAAAACGCGCTACTGCTAAGCTATCTAGCAGCAGTGCTTTTCACGATAAAGCGCTACTGCTATATGTCAGCATGCAAAAATACACATTGATCATCAACGATCTTTTTGTGTACAATCTGATTCGACAATATGAGGCCTCACCGGTTTAGGAATAGGTGAAGACTCATATTGCAGCCACAAATTCTACACATAGACTTCAATGAAGATCAAGTGCTTGTCAAAGTGTGAGAAGTAACATATTTAAGGTGGTATAAACTCTCTTCACGGAGCAAGGTGGGACTAAATTTTTGTAGGAAACTTAGCATGGCGCTTATGCGGGAAATGCGCTGCTACTATGCTACGTATGCAATGAGCGCGCGTCGTGTTAACGCTGCTGTTGCTATAACTAGCCCGGCAGCAGCCTCGTAGGAATTATAGCAGCAGCGCGTCTTTGGGTGGACGCGCTACTGCTATATTTGTATCAGCAGCGAGTTTCTGTGGCCCGCGCTACTGCTAGTTAGCAACAGCGAGTTATTTTGAGACGCGTTGCTGATAAGATTCTGTGTATAGGCTTTTCCCTAGTAGTGACCGAGATTGGATGTTAAAACCAATTATTTTCGACCACCTGGACTATTGCAGAAGCATTCAAAATGTAGGATGGACTGCTCTGATATTGGATCCTATAATCGACGGACTACAATTTACACAAGTCCTAATGGACGGCGGCAGTGATTTAAACCTGCTATATCCGGACACAATCCGCAAGTTGGGGATAGACCTTACTAAAATCCGACATAATCGCACTTCCTTCAAAGGAGCGACGCCAGGCCCTTACGCCAAGTGCACGGGCTCGTTACTACTAGAAGTTGTGTTCGGGTCACCCGACAACTTTCGTCGCGAAAAGCTAATCTTTCATGTCGCCCCATTCAAAAGTAGCCATCAAGCACTATTGGGACGTGAAGCTTTTGTCCGCTTTCATGCAATACCACACTACACGTCTCTTACACTTAAAATGCCCGGTCCACATGGCATCATCTCATTAAAAGGTCATTCAAGACCCCGGACACGGCTAGACGAGTCCGGCATAAAATAAGCTAGGGGCTCCCTAGCCGCACACCCCTTTACAAGGGGCTGTGCGTATGAGCTATTATAAGCTCAGCTTTATTCGTTCATTCATATTTCAATTTTTAATTCATTTTTTGCACGATCACTTTTCAAACTAAGTTCTTCTCTTTTACAGAGGAACAGCGTGTTACACCCGTCCAGGATAAAGCACAACGGAGACACAGGCGCAGACGTGCAGTAGGGACCCGTTGCAAGGATTCTTTTGATTAAGACCCTGCGTAAACCTTTTTTACTGTCTCTTGTTGCTATATATCCCCTGGTTTCTCATTATAACCAGAGAGGAGACTGGCGTTTTGGCATCGGCCGCGTCAGAGGACCTTGCGTGTACCTGGACACTAGGGGCTTAGGGTATTGTTCTCCCCGATATCATAAAGACCAAACACCTTAGGGAGTGTTCGGCGTCTCGAGTTAGGCCTTATATGCATCAGCTCCGAATCATGTCTTTTGTCAAATGTTGGGTTTGCCCGGCTCCTGTGTTTTGCTGCCTTACGTTCCGTATCATCGGCTAACGCGACACCAGGAGAACTGCTGCGATTGTGCCCCGGTTCGGCCGGGCGAGCACCTCAGTAGAGAAAGCCAAAAACTGACTGTCATGATATAGCAAGAGACTGGTCAACCACTCGATCGACTATCGGAATGTTTAGAATTCCTCCGCTTTGACGAAGGACCATTTCCCGGTCAGGCACATACGCGCCCCAAATTCGGAGAGCGCGGTGCCCCTAGGGGCTATATCGTAGCCCCACCCTCAAACTCCTATGGCTAAGTGAAAGTGATAAAGCATCATAGTCCGGTTGCCTCGTTTGCTACGCTACCACCTCCTTCACAGGACCGAGACGTCGGATTAAGTGTGAAAATGCGCTATTTTTTGCGAACACCCCCGCACCTTGTGTGTGGGGGATGAAGCCGACGACTGCCATCTTTCAGGTTATACACACGTATACATAAACGGATGCACATGAGATATTTTAATACTTGAACGCACAAGTACAAAAAGCTCTTACATCATAAACATCGTTTTACAAACCAACACGTTCATTTGAACGTGACATTTTTTGAGCACTGCGACTCTATTAGACAAGCACCACGCAGAACTTCCCCAAAATAGTGCTCGGCGGGTAACCGGCTCTCGTCCGAACCCTGGGTCTCAATAGCGGTGGCATCCATCTCTATCCAACGTGTCTTCACACGGGCGAGGGCCATCCGTGCACCCTCTATGCAGGCCGACCGCTTCATCGCCTTGATATGAGGCACCGCCCCAAGAAATTGCTGCAGTAAGCCAAAATAACTCTTAGGCCTATCCGGCCAGACATGAGTCACGATATCCGTCATGGAAAGTCCGGACAATCTATTCAGCTCAGCCCACTCGGCCAACCGATCGGTCAGCGGAAGTGAACGCTCCGGACTATGGAATTGAGACCAAAACAGCTCTTCCGTCTTGTGATCCTTCTGACTTCGGAAATGCACAACGGCATCCGCCGCACTCGCCGCTAAGTCCATATAAGGATCCTCCGGACCCCACAGCTGGCCAAGCTGAGCATACTTTCGATCCGTAAACCTTCGGCGCAGAAGAAAGGGCTTGCCAGCCACAATGTCTCCGGCCTGGCGCAACTCCTCCTTTATAGCCCGCATTGCAGAACGGGCATCCTTGGCTTCGGTGGTGGCCTTCCCCAGGTCTTCTCGCTCCACTAGGTGCTCCCTTTCAAGAACCTCATTGCGGTCGGTAGCATCTTTTAACTTCACGGCCATTTCGGCCATCTCCTCCCTGCTTCGGCAGTGTGCAGCCCTTTCGGCTTCTAGCTCTTTGGCCGCCCTCGAGGTAGCCGCATCACTCCTTCTGGCCTGCTCCTTGGCTTGAGCAAGTTCTACCCGAAGGCTCTCCACAGTAGCGGCTCCATCTGCGTCAAGCACACATATTGTAAGGGGTGGGCTTCGGCTCCCTTACTAGGTGACCACGGAGAATAAACCTACCTTGCGACTCGTCAAGTCGCCTGTTGACTAGCGCGATGACCGCATCCGCAACATCGAGTTGCCGCTTTAGTTCGGCAACTCCATTAGTCCGGCTAGCCATCGAACTATCCGCCACCTGCTTAGGAAAGGCGAAAATCAATACCTGGGATTTTGATCCTCGGCACGCTGCCGTTCTCGACACCCTACCGAGTCTCAGGGGCTACTATCTATACAGGGCGCACTTTATGTGTAAAACTGTCAAAGACTATGTCATTTTTACGTACCTCAAACCCCGCCAGCAAACTCCTGACGGCATCACGCAATCTGCCTTCGGCGGATGAAATTCTTTCAATCACCGTACTCATCAGCATACGGTGACCTTCTGAGATGGACGCCCTCTCAAGCAGATCCTTCAGCTCCCCCGGTCATACACCAGTTGGTGCCAAACTATTCGGCCCTGCCAGACTCGGGGATACCCTCCGTGATGACACTTCAGGCTCGTCCGCCCTATCCAATGGTGCGGCGGATGGAGGCGTCTCGCTCTCCATCATCTCTGGACGGAGTTCCCCCGAAGACGAGCTCATCTGAGAAGGGCGGAGATCTGAACTACAAGGTAAAAACTTAGTTATCCTCAGAAGCACAAATAGGGATGTCCCTTACTACAAAACTCACTTTTTTCTACTTACGGCTCGCTGGAGGGCTGATTCTTTAGGGGAGATTGTGCGGCCGGAGTCTCTCCGGACGCAGGACCCTCTGGTGAAGATCTCTTCCCCCGCTTCGGGGCTTTGGCCTCCGGGTTTTGGGGCGGTCCTCTTCTCCCCTGGAAGGAGGATTCTCGATCCCCTTCCTCAAAGCCTCCTTGGTTGAGGCGGTAGTGCCTCTGTTCTCCCCTTCGCCTTCCTCTGGGCGCAACCTCAACATCTGACCAGCCACAGGATCCGCGCGGTCTCTGGGAGGGCGGACACGTATCAGTTTTGCTTGCGCTATCCACTCCTGTTTAGAGGGAGTTGGTCAAAAAGCGAATCATAGAAAGGCAAACAAACGGTATGTCCGGACAAGGAGCTACTTACTTGTGTATCCGGGCGATTGCAGCTTAGGCCGGCGTCCTCGGTCAATTCCGGACACGCCTCTCGTGATCCGAAGAATAATTTGTACATCTCCATGGGCGTCATACCCATGAAGTGTTGGAGAATCCGTGGTCCCTCCGGATTAAACTCCCACAACCGGAGAGGGTGGCGTTTGTAGGCCAGGAGACGCCTAATCAGCATGACCTACATCACCATGACCAGATCGATCTCCCTCGCTTGGAGGTCTCGAATCCGGCCCTGCAATAAGGGCACGTCCTTCGGCGGCCCCCAATTGAGCCCTTGGCTGACCCATGACATCAGCTGCTGCGGAGGGCCCGAGCGGAAGATGGGTGGCGACTTCTGCCTGCTGCCCCTGGGAGCGGTTATGTAGAACCACTCCTGCTACCACAAGCTGAGCTCCTCCTGGAAAGAGCCCTCGGGCCATGGAGCGTCGGCCCTTCTGCTCACAACCTCCCCGCCGCACTCTGCTTGACGCCCCTCGACCATCTTCGGCTTCACGTCGAAGGTCTTAAGCCACAAGCCGAAGTGAGGGGTGACGCGGAGGAAGGCTTCGCAGATGACAATAAATGCAGAAATATGGAGGATGGACTCCGGAGCCAAGTCATGGAATTCCAACCCATAGTAAAACATGAGCCCTCTCACAAAAGGATCCATCGGGAAGCCTAAACCCCAACGGAGGTGGGATACAAACACGACATACTCGCCGGGCTCGGGGGTGGGGATGACTTTCCCTTCGGCGGGCAACCTATGCGAAATCTCGTAAGACAGGTACTTGGCCTCTCGCAGCTTTAGCACGTCTTCTTCCGTAATGGAGGAGGGCATCCACCGGCCCTCTAGGTCGGAGCCGGACATTGTTGAAGGTCCGAAGCGCTCGAATCTGGGGCTTTGGGTGTTGGAACTCGGTGCAAGGAGTAGATTTGATTGAGGATTGAAGAAAAGAAACAAGCCCTTGGTCCCATTATAAAGAGGGAGAATACCAAGAGCCATCCCCGTGACCGTTCGGGACTCGCCTCCGATAGAGGCGTGGCGGCGAACGCGGTTGGAACCTACGTCCGTATTCATGGGAATCCGGAATAAGGGAACACGATCTCTGCTTGACAAGGCGTGCCACGAAACCGCCGCTAAACGCTACCGAGGTGGTATAATAAAAAACGATTCTAGTAAAGGCTTGGCAGTGGTATGACGTCATGCCACAAAAAAAGTCAGCAGATTGAACTTGTATACATATTATTATATCTACGGTGGAATGTGGAAATTATTTTGCAGAGCCGGACACTATCCTGGTGTTCACAATCTTCTATGAATTATTCGGAGGAGGAACCTGCCTTGCAATGCCGAACAATATCGCGCGCGGACTCATCATCATTGAAGCCTGGTTCGAGAGCTCTTGAGGAGTCCTAGACTAGGGGTGTCCGGATAGCGGACTATCATCGTCGGCGGACTCCAAGACTATGAAGATAGAAGATTGAAGACTTCGTCCCGTGTCCGGATGGGACTTTCCTTGGCGTGGAAGGCAAGCTTGGTGATCTGGATATGTAGATCTCCTACCATTATGGCCGACTCTGTGTAACCCTAGCCCTCTCCGGTGTCTATATAAACCGGAGGGTTTTAGTCCGTAGGACAACACAACCATTACAACAATCATACCATAGGCTAGCTTCTAGGGTTTAGCCTCCTTGATCTCGTGGTAGATCCACTCTTGTACTACCCATATCATCAATATCAATCAAGCAGGAGTAGGGTTTTACTTCCATCGAGAGGGCCCGAACCTGGGTAAAAACATCGTGTCCCTTGTCTCCTGTTACCATCCGCCTAGACGCACAGTTCGGGACCCCCTACCCGAGATCCGCCGGTTTTGACACCGACAACCATCTTTTGACCCATTTTACTAACAATCTTTATCAATTTCCTCAGTTGATGCTAGTTCATGAATATCTAATTGCCCCATACCACTAGTAGAAAAAGGGTCATACGTGAAGCCCAATAGTGCCGGTTTGTATTAGAGCCGGCACAAATGTGTACAATAGCACCGGTTCGTGGCGGCGATCAATAGCATCGGTTCGTGGCGAACCTTTAGTACCGGTTCATGCCACGAACCGGTACTAAAGTGGATGTGTCAGCCTGCGGTCAGGCTATGGCCCCACCATCACCATTTAGTGCGGTTAGGTAGTGCGAACCGGTACTAATGAGGTTATAACAAGCTGTTTTAGTCCCACCTCGCTCCCTAACAAGCCTTTTACCACCTTAAATATGTTATTTCTCAAACTATCACAAGCACTTGGTCTTCATTGAACTCTATGTGTAGAATTTGTGGCCTCAATATGAGTCTTCATCGGTTTATAAATCATTGATGACTCATATTGACAATTCAGATTGTACACACAAAGATCATTGATGATCAAAGTATTTTTGATGTTATAGGATCATATTGACAGTTTACACTCTAAAGAAATATAAGATCGTGATGTAAATGCTCTTATATTTTTTGCGTTCAGTATGCACCATTCAAAGCGACGCCATCAACTTTCAACCATTTCTGCCTTCATTTGCTATTTTTCATGCATTCAATGATTTGTTTTGAGAACTAAATGACCTGAAAATTGAAAAGCACTACAAATGAACTCTGAAAAAGTTGAAACTTGGCATGGTATCATCATTTCACCCACATAGATTGTTCAAAAAAGTAGAGAGGGTTACGACAAAAACTGGATGCACCGTTTACAAACCGGACAATCTCTTTGAAGTATTCGTGTTTAAGCGAAATTAAACTCATCTGTTACAAAGGCATTTCATTTTTTGAACTTATTACAACTCCAGACTTTTTGTGCATTCAGTATGCATCATTCAAAGCGACGACATCAAATTTCAACCATTTCTGCCTTCATTTGCTATTTTTCATGCATTTAATGATTTGTTTTGAGCTAAATGACACTAATTAAATTTTGTGCAGGCAGCGCACCACCTTTAGTACCGGTTGGT
This sequence comes from Aegilops speltoides, assembly GCA_021437245.1. Classification (NCBI taxonomy): domain Eukaryota; kingdom Viridiplantae; phylum Streptophyta; class Magnoliopsida; order Poales; family Poaceae; genus Aegilops; species Aegilops speltoides. The sequence continues at coordinate 58,269 of JAHHZJ010001553.1, read as the reverse complement.
GGCTCCAACGGTACCAAAATAAGCTGTTGTTTAGTCCCACCTCGCCAAGAGAGAGGGAGTAGGAGCGGTTTATAAGCCACAGGTGCGAGAGCGATGAAGAAGAGGCTCAATGCTCATGTTGCTTAGCTTCAAGCCTTTAGGAATATGGTAGATTGCACGGAGCTACAGCGCGGTGCAGATTTACTATTCAAAAGGCTTGAAGCAAATTAACGAGCATTGCACCTCTTTTTATTTTAATAACTTATTACAACTCGGACTTCTTCTTTTTATTTTTAATAACTTATTACAACTCCGGACTTCTTCTGTTATGGCAAAAGGAAGGAGGAGAAGAAGAAGAAGGAGGAGGAGGAGAAGAAGAAGAAGAGGAGGAAGAAGAAGGAGGAGGAGGAAGAAGGAGAAGAGGAAGAAGAAGGAGAAGAAGAAGAAGAAGAAGAAGAAGAGGAGAAGAAGGAGGAGGAAGAAGAAGGAGAAGAAGAAGAATAAGAAGAGGAAGAAGAAGGAGAAGGAGAAGGAGAAGGAGAAGGAGAAGAAGAATAAGAAGAGGAAGAGGAAGAAGAAGAAGAAGGAGGAGAAGGAGAAGGAGAAGGAGAAGAAGAATATGAAGAGGAAGAGGAAGAAGAAGAAGAAGAAGAAGAAAAAAATAAACCAGAAAAGAAATAACTATATAAAAACATTACTCAAAAATAAATAGAAGAAAATAAATAATGCAGAAATGAAAAAAACTAATATAAAGCAAAAATATTCACAAAGAAACTAAATACGGCAAAAAAACTACTCAGAAATAAATAGAAGAAGAAATAAAGCAGAAAAGAAATAACTATATAAAAAAATTACTCAAAAATAAATAGAAGAAAATAAATAATGCAGAAAAGAAAAAACTAATATAAAGCAAAATTATTCACAAAGAAACTAAATACGGCAAAAAAACTACTCAGAAATAAATAGAAGAAAAAAATAAAGCAGAAAATAAATAACTATATAAAAATTACTCAAAAATAAATAGAAGAAAATAAATAATGCGGAAAAGAAAAAAAATTAAAAAAATGTGGGGGCGCTGTCCGGTGGGCCTCCAAGACCTAGGGTGTGCAAATGCAGGCCCAAAAGGTCCGGGAGGCTCACGGGGCAGCGCGCCATAGTTAGGCCCAGAAGCCTGCTATATAGAGGAGTTCGAAAGGGCAGCCGCGGCTGGGTTTATAAACCAGAGCGGCTGCCCTTCGCTCGGCGAGGTGGGACTAAACATAGCGCATCGTGGGAGACAGCGCACGGCCTTTAGTACCGGTTTGTGGCACAAACCGGTACTAAAGGGGGGCCTTTAGTACCGGTTGGAGCCACCAACCGGTACTAAAGGGCCTCGTTTCCCGCCGCTTGGGCTGGCCAAAATTGGCCTTTAGTACCGGTTGGTGGCTCCAACCGTACTAAAACTCCCCTATATATGGCACTTACGATGAATCGATTATCGCCGCCACTTCGTTCCACGTTTCTCGCTCGATCTCTCGCCGCCCCGCCGCCCGTCGTCGTCGCCGCCGCATCCCGCCGCCGTCGTCGTCGCCGCCCCCAACCCCAACCCGCCAGCATCCGTCGTCGTCGCTGCCCCGCCGCCCGTCGTCGCCGCCCGCCCGCTTGTATCGTCGTCGCCGCCCGCTTTCGCTTGCCGCCTTGCGTCCGTCGTCGCCGCCCGCCGCCGTCGTCGTCGCTGCCCAGCGCCACCACGTCTGCGCCCTATATACGTACACAAGCATACATATATACACACATACACACACACACACGCATACACACAGACACGTACACACAAACACACACACACACACACGTATACACACACACACATATTTTTTTACTTATTTTCTGTTTTCTATATATAATATGTTTAGATGAATTAGAAGTATCTAGTTTATTTTTAGTAAATATAATGCTTTAGTTGAACTAGTTGAATTAATATATAGATCAACTAGTTTATTTTTTGAAGATGCTTAATTAGTTGAACTTGTTGAATTAATATATAGAACTAGTTTATTTTTAGAAGATGCTTAATTAGTTGAACTTGTTGAATTAATATATAGAACTAGTTTATTTTTAATAAATGCTTAATTAGTTGAACTAGTTGAATTAATATAACTAGTTTAGTTTTAGTAAATGCTTAGTTGAACTAGTTGAATTAATAGATTTTTCTGTTCATAGATTTTTTTTCTGTTAATAGATTTTTTTCTGTTAATAGATTTTTTGGTGATATTATTATTGAATATGCATGTTTGGTGATATTATTGTTAATAGATTTTTTGGGTGATATTTAGATTGTGTAATTAATTTTGTTCATAGAATTTTAATGATTTTTTTTTCATAGTATTTAGAAAAAGGAAAAAAAGAAGAAGTAGTTTATATATAGTTGAACTAGCTAGTTGATTTAATAAACAAATTTATTTTACTATATATAGTAGTAGTTTGTTTTTAGTAAGTACTACTTATTTATTTATAGTAAGTGCTTAGTAGTTGAACTAGATAGTTGATTAATAAAACTTAATTATGAACGTAGGCCGAAAATGTCGTACTCATCGGACGACGATAGCCGCCCGGGGGAGTGCGACTGGTGCCACGACGACCGAGGTAACTGCGATAGATTCATTGAGCTGGACGAAGATCGGCGCTTCAGCATTAAGCTTGAGGAGACCTGCGATGTTCATACGATGCATAGCAGCGACAATAGTTTTTTCGTAATTAAGCACGACTTCAACTATTTTAACGTGTATTTTTCATCTTTCCAATTCGACTAGCTTATCCCATGCTTTGCAAGACGCTATGTCTTGGAGAGGATGGATTTTGAAGACCATGAAAATTTCGAAACCAAAAAAATTATCCTAAGTACCAAACATGGTGTGGATTTTCAAGTAAAGTTGTACAATGCTCAGAGTGTAACCCATTTTGGTTGCAAAAATTGGGATGCATTTTGGAAGATGTATGGTCTTGATGAGGGTATGCTTGTCACCATGGATCTTGGTGATCCTACAATCGAGCAAGAGACACCTACGATTTGGGTCTTTGTGGATACACCTTCAGTTCTCCCCTCATGTGAGCTAAACATAGTTATTAAGTAATTTATATTGTTTATTTCAAAATATAATGTTGACAACTTATCACCATTGATAGCTTATTTTCATTCTTCAAAGAATGTGCGGAAGATGGCTCCGAATTAACTTATCAGGAGAAAACTCATCTGGTCGGATTTTGTACTGATCTTGAGAATTACAATATCTACAATCAAACTCCTCAACATTATGGTCAATCGTGCCACTAGTGCACGTGTTGAACTCTGATAACTACCATGGAGATACCTGGTAAAATTATTTTTACTATTACAACATCCGTGCATCTTTTGCACACTTCTAAAACTAGTACATTATTGCTAACTACAAAGTTATTATTATGTTTTTCAACAGATAATCCCGAATGATTGTGTGCCTCATCGATGTATACTGCGTGGTAGCCTTCATGTTTTGAACATACTACCAGGTCGTCCATACCGGTTTCTAAAAGAAGTGGAGACATAACAATCAAAGAATGGAAAAAATGTATGGACGATCGTAAGGAGCTTCTTGGAAGCAATAAGCGTGAAAGGCAAGAATTGGAGACAGGATGATCGCCATTCTTCATAATGGAGAGTCGGGTCTATATTGTTTTATGCTATTTTACCTTAAGGGTGATTAGGTCCTACGATCTTGATGATCATGTGCTAAGAACAATTATGTAGGGTTGGGTTCGATGACTATATATGAGGATGATGATCGTATGACTTATTATTAATAACGAGTAGAAGTTGTATGATGATGCATGATTAGTAGGACTTGTTATTATATATATATATGATGATGTAATGATGCAAAAGCATGCATGAGCATGTTATATCTGCGGGTGCAATGAACATAGTAGCAGCATTGATAAACAAAGCATGCATGATGTATATATGATGCATAACATGTACAATGTGTAGTATCGTAAAATACCAGCAAACGAAAAAGAATTAAAATGGAAACACAAAATTAAATGAAAAAGAAATCATAAAACTAAAAACCCACCAAACCTTATAGTACGGTTGGTGTTACCAACCGGTACTAAAAACTCGAGCCCCGGAGCTGGCTAGTGCCACGTGGTTGCCCTTTAGCACCGGTTCGTGCTGAACGGGTACTAAAGGGGGGGGCATTAGTGACCACAAATTAGTGCCAGTTATGTAACCGGCACTATAGGTCCTTGCGAACCGGTGCTAATGCCCGGTTCTGCACTAGTGTACGCAAAAAGGATCAAACCTGGATCTTTACCAATGACATATGTACCTAAAAGCACTAAGTTAATATTAGAAGCTAAACAACAATTGCACAATGATGTAGTACAACACTGCAGTTAACTGTTGTCGTTCTATGTATATCTAGACATCATCAGAACATTAAGGTAACACTCTTCCTTGTTGCTATGTAGCCTAGAATTTAATATTTAGACATTCAATACAATGCATGCTGCTACGTAGTCTTAGATATATTAGATATGGCCCTTGTCAACCTACCGATAAATGGGTTATAGATATATTCAGTTAAATGTCCAATTCGCCGATTAATCCCTTTTCAGCCCCCGGCCTATATGGTACTAGTTACGGATACCCTGAAAAGTGAGTGTATATAAGACACGGGATGAAACTAATCTTGATGGAAACAATAGTCGTTCCCAATTGTCCTGTGTAAGTACATCGAAAGACGTGTTAAGCATAACAGACTAAACATCAACCAAATATATCCTTGGTAGAAAACATAATCTCCAAATAATAGCTTCAGTGTAGAGTTTTAAGCATGCTAGTTAAGAAAAACAAGAAGTGGAAAGGTGTGTTAACTGCAACATGCCAAACATTTAACAACAAGCAAATCTTGTCATTCAAACTGGTCTTGTGCAGGTCTAAGTACACTTGTTATTGTTAAATAAAAATGGAAAGACATGTTAACTAGAATAGGCTTAACATTAACGAAATATAGTCATTCATAGTGGTATTGTTAAAACTAGTATTGATGAAATTGAACTGCACAGTTCATACATGCACATGTAGAATATCACATCTTATATTTACTAATTCGATACACCATATGAGGCTCAATGTTAATCCTCATTAACTAATAAAATTGTACAACTTATCTAAAGATTAATTATCTACGACCATGTGATGAGGGACCTTAATTAGGAGTCCTAGGATGCTATCCCACGTGAAAATATTTTAGAAAAAAAATCTCCTGGTTAGAATCTAATAATCTATAGGCAAACAAGTTAAGGAAAAGGAGATCCTCCCGAACTACGTGGAACCACCTCATATTTTTTGTGAGTTTAGAAGAAAAGGAGACCTCCCCACGTGAAACATCTTATTTTTTGTGTGATAGTCTCGCAAGTCAATGTTTGCATCCAAGGTGCATCTCCTGGAGAATGGAAGGGGTGGAGTAACTTGATCAAAGAAGGAAAGTGTGGAACTGGGGTAATGGAGATGGTGTTATGTCTCCGGTCTTTGGTGTCTCGCGTGTGTTCTACAAACGCGCGATGACACTTACCACACGCTTTAGACACAGATGGATGATCCATCTTTGTGGCAAGACTGGTAAGGTTCAAAGAGGCAACATTTGCGGACGACCAAGGTACCCCATGTCGACGGTAATTGTTGAAAGCTTCTTCTAGTGTGGCCCTACTTAAGTTCCACCTTTCAGTAGCAAGCACATAGCGCCTCTATTCCACCTTATTCTCGGACCTTCTGAGATACATCATGTGCTTCTAAAATGGCAAGTGGAAGGTCTTATTTAGGGAATGTTTCATTTGTAGAATTTAGAAAATATGGAGATAGAAAAAATAAATGATCGTAGTGTCATGTCCACTTGGTTTCCACGTGATTGTGTGTGCACCATTTTCGTTATGCGTGAAGCACATAAATTATGTTGATGGAAAACTGCATGAGTCGTTGGATAGATAGAACCAACTGCATGAGGCGCCTCACCACAACAACCGCACGCATGGCATGTTGGTTGTGTAGACGCTGACCTTTTATGACACATGGCTGGTAAACAAACTGGCAGATGGAGTAACAATGGTGCAAAGGCTAAGTCATCCAACCATCGACCGCATAGTGAACACCTATACCTACACGCATCACCGCGGCACAAAGTAACCACCTTGAGTGGTGACAAAATGTCTGTAGTTCATTCCGGAGGCAAGGAGCTAAGGACACTTCACCAAGCATTAAATGTGCATACCTACCATGTCACGCAAGGTACTATTATGCGTAGCATAGCCACTTTGGTATGCCTTGCACTATAATAGGAGGACCAGGCTACTGCAAAATGGGTTGGACACTTGGTAGAACCTAGATAGGAGCAACAATATACTTTCCATTCCCGAAAAGATTTGTACCTTTCTGTCGACCAGATAAAAAACATACAAAGCAGGAGTAGGGTGTTATTCAGCTGTAACATCCCAAATTTTCAATTTGGAATGTTATACATAGGTCATCTTGTGCGTATCATATTTTATTGCATTTTGGTTGATTCTAGAAACTCTAAGCAACTCATGGACCCACGGAGAGAGTTGGGGGTTTCATTTATTTTCATATTTGAATTTTCTTAAATATTGAAAAGAGGATCATTTTGGTTTTATGTTTTTTTTCTCTCCTAATATTTCCAATATTAAAATAAAAGAGAGGGGATAAAATGATTTCCCAAAATAAAAGAAATATTGGAGGAAAAATGTTAAAATCAACTATTTATTTTATTTGTATTAGAAAAATATGCATGTTTTCAAAATTTCATTCTTAGGCCAAAAATGGTTCACTTTGTTCTAAATATTTTATTTAGACGGCGAAAATTGTTTTTGGCATTTTTAGAATTTATTTTAGGATTTTTCTATTTCGGTGGAATATTTTTTAAAAAAGTTTCCCGCCCGACTGGGCCGAAGCCAAGTCGAGCAGGCCGCCTTCCTCCCGTGCCCGACCCGGACTCCCCGGAGTCCGAGCGAGCCATGCCGCCAGCCGCCCCCTCTCCCAAGTCGGACCACCCCGCTGTCCCCTATAAGTACTGCCGCCCGCCACCACCATCCCCGCCACCGCCAACCACCGCCACCCCGAGCCGCCGCCGTCTGTGCTCCTTGCCGCCTTAAGTCGCCACCACCCGGAGCCCCGCCAATGCCGCCCTGCCCCGCCGGAGTCCCGCCGGAGGTAGCCGTCGCCGCCGTTTGTTGTTTTTTTCCGGTTAACCGTTCGTTTTTTAGAAAACCTAGATCTGTTTTTTTAAATAGATCGGTTCAGTTTTTTCAGTTTAGTTGTTTAGCGGACGTTCGTCCGTTCATTCGTTTTAACGAATGCTGTTCACCGTTTAGGTTCCGTTAACGAACGATCGCTCGTTAGCCTGTTCGTCTTGTTTTATTTTTTCCAGGGTTTATCTACGATTATTTTCGATCGCGATTTCTGCCCTGATCTTCAATCTAGTATAACTTTTCGCTCGTTTATCCAAATTAGATGAAACCAACGCCTAGATCTTCGTATCGAAGCCCTCTTTCTGTTTAACCAACTTCAACATGATTTTGTTACTGTAAAAGTTGACTTTAGTAAACGAATCTTGTTTCGTTCGTAGTTTGAGTTTCGTTGCTCCGCTTGATTTGGTTCTTTTTGCAAACCGGAGTTCTTCAGTTGAACTTTCTGGTTAGATCTTCTTATTTGAGTTTTACCCGTGCTTCTAGTTGAGTGCTTATGTATGCTATTGTTTGTTTGCAATAGAATTCCTGGAGTGCGAAGCATGGTACTACGAGTCTCTAGGTTTTGCGGATCATTAGCAAGGCAAGTAACACTTTGATCATACCCCTTCATTACCCAGTTTTTTATGCATTAGTTCCAATCATCAAACATTGCATGGTTAGGATCTGAATAACATGTGGGTTTGGGAAGTAGATGATGAGGTAGAACCTATTGCCCTTTTATTATCAAACCTTTGGGAGTTACTTCTACGTTATGCTCAGGATTGCTATGCTATGCTCGTAGACGTGGATTGGGTGAGTGTATCCATGACAGATGTGAGTAGTGTTAATTAATGGTTAACTTAATGTGGCTACTTAAATACACATCTGGGTGGATTGGTTCCGGGCACCTGGAGAATCCAGTGTTGTCCTAGGATATCCTAGAGTACCCGTGTGATCATCCTATGGTTCGCCACCCAGGCTAAAAGGGATCATAAGATTATTCATGCTAGGAACTTCCATGTGCATCCACAAGCTATTATGGGCTCTAGCATAGTTGAGTATGTTGCATGACCTCTTTCAATGGTGGGCTAGCAGATGTAGGGGAAAGTATGTGTAACTGTCCATCCAGAGAAAAGAGTTAATGTTTCTGAAAGACCGTGTCTCGGTCATCCGTTTCTCAAACACCATGTAGTGCAAGAAATCCAATTGAGGAGATCGAGTCTTGTGGGGAAAAGTGCACAAACCTCTGCAGAGTGTATAAACTAATCATGGTTAGCCGTGTCCCTAGTTATGGACATCTTGAGTATCTGGTTCTTGGATTATCCTGTTGATCTCATCACTCTAAATTAATTTTGTTGGGTTAATTGATATTGCTTAATTGGGATTGAGTTGGAGGAACCTTCTCAATGTTTAACAACCACCATGATAGTTAAATAAATTTTATTCCTTTGTTGTAGGAAAAAATTGGCTTTATGCAAAACTTTAACCATAGAGCTTTCCACCAGCCATATATGCATGTAGTGATAGCATTTATTCTGTTCATTACTCTTTGTGTTAATTTGCCAGCATATTCCATGTGCTGACCCGTTTCGAGCTGCAACATATCATGTTGCAGACTTTTTAGAAGATGAGTAAGGTGCCATAGGTTGTTGTCGTTCACTTAGCTATGCCGTTGGAGTTGATGGACTCACTTTATCTTCCAAGCCTTCTTCTATTATCTTATTTAGATGGCCTTAATCCATATTATTGTAATAAGTTCTCTTTTGAGACATTTGATGTAATAAGTGTGTGATTGGAACTCTGTTATAAATCCTCAAGTACTGTGCATGTCAGCATTACCGATCCAGGGATGACACTGATGCACAGAGACTAGACTGTTTGAGGTCTGGTCGCTACAAGATGGTACCAGAGCACACGCTGACTGTAGGACATGACCACTAAGTTAAACCATAGGTCACTTTTCTCTACTCATTTCTGACTCCCCTCCCTTTTCCACTCTATAGGATGACGGACTCAAGGAACAAGTTTACACAACCGGATGAAGACACTCCTTTTGGATGACACTTGAAAGAAGTCACTAGGTACCTGAACATCGGAATACCCAGCATCACCGGGACCTACATCGCCACTTTACCAGAAGAGGAGCGTTGGATGATTCGAGTTCAAGTTCCAGGAAGGACGTTCATGCCAGTCACTGAGCACATAGAGTTTTCCTTTGATGCACCAACCTGGAGTCTAGGAAAGAGCATGGCAGCCCACATCGCCATGAGACGCATTGGAGAAGTTTATCACAAGGATCTAAAGGACACTATTTACCAGATATGTGGGCGCCGAGATGAGAAATGGGAGATGATCAGCACCAGGAGGGACATGTCCATTGCAACTTTCATCCAGGAGTTAAACCAACACATTCGTCACCAGGAGAACAAGATGTGCGCAAGCATGATAGATCTGAAGAAGGCAATGACCAGGATTACAGAGCTGGAGGAGGAACTCAAGTATACACGCAATGGATATGAGGAGGAAATGACGATACTAGTGGAGAAGAATGATGACCTGACAAGGAAGCTAGAAGTATTCATGGGAGACCCCGCGCGAGGAGGAGATGACGACCATTCCAAGGACATTCGTTTGGAGGAATACATCATCATAGACGACACCGACTCTGACCCTGATGATAGCAATGATGACTATGTTGAGGAAGATGGAGCAGATATCATGGAGTCTTCCACCAATCAGAACTTCTAGTCGACCACCATATCAATAGTAGTATTCCCCCATGTATATAGAATAGTCCGAGCACTTTTGTAACGATAGTTAGACCGATTGTATGCCCTTGTTTGAATTGATTGAAGTGATATGATTATGTTTGTATCATGTGCATATGGGTAGCGTTTTCCCTTTAGACCTCATTCTATTCTATTTTCCCATCTTTTCTAAACCCATCAGATGCCTCCGAGACATGACAATGGATTTGCTTTCCCACCGAGCTCACCCAGTTGATCCAGCAGCAGAATACCTTGATGCATCTACTAGTTTAGAATCAGAACCAAGGCAACAACAACAACAACCCACCACCACCACCACCTGTTGATCACCTAGCCCATTTCCTAAGGCTTAATCCGCCGGTGTTCTCAAGTAGCACCGAGCCAATTGTTGTAGATGATTGGCTCCGCAAGATTGGAAGGGAGCGGACCACTGCGGGATGCACAGATGCGGAGAGAGTGCGTTTTGCCGCACATCAGCTTGATGGACCCGCAACATCATGGTGGGAGAATTTCACAGCCACTTACCCCATTGACACTATTACATGGGACCAATTTCCACAGGCTTTCCACGCTGCCCATGTTTCGGCAGGAGCTATGAACATGAAGAAGCGCGAGTTTCGCAACTTGCGGCATGGAGGATGCATAGTGGGCCAATATGTGGATGAGTTTAGTAAGCTAGCATGTTATTCCCCTGATGACGTAGCTACTGATGCTGCTAAGCAGGGGAAGTTTCTGGAAGGACTGAATGACGAGTTGAGCATGCAGTTGATGGTGGCAACATTCAATAACTACCAGGAGTTGGTAGATAGAGCTCTTATGATTGAAGGGAAGCAAAAACAGATAGATAGCCACAAGAGGAAGTATGGACAAGGGAAGTACAATTCAGGAGCTCAGCAGAGACCCCATTTTACCCCGAACTCGGGAGGACACATTCACCATAACCATGGAGGCCATAATTCCAATGGAGGAAGTACGCATAACCATAGTGGCCCCAAGAATGGGAATGGGAATAGAGGAAGCAACGGCCAAAACCATTCCAACCTAGCAATGCCTGCAAAGAAGGATCTAAGTCACATTACTTATTTCAAGTGCGGAAGAAATGGACATTAGGCCATCGAGTATTCTGAAGCAAAGAATGGAAATGGCAATGGAAGCTCTAGGAAGAAGCCCAACCCTTTCAACAGGGGACAAGTGAACCACGTTAGCATGGAGGAGGTTGAAGAGCAGCCAGATGCAGTTATAGGTAAGTTTTTGGTTAAGTCATTTACTGCAATCGTTCTTTTTGATACTGGTGCATCACATTCATACATATCAAGGGGATTTGTGGATAAGTATAAGTTGCCCACCAAAGTTCTTAGGACACCTATGTTAGTAAGCTCGCCAAGAGCGGAGCATATGTTTAGCCAAGGATGTTTTCAGATGCCATTGACCATAGGTAGGCATGTTTTCCCCTCGGATCTAATAATTCTGGAGTCACAAGGGTTGTATGTGATTTTGGCTATGGATTGGCTATCGATGTATGGAGGAAACATCGATTGCGCCAGTAAGTCGATTTTGCTCACCACCCCAGAAGGAAGAAGGATCAAGTATGTATCCCATCATGTGCCGAAGAGGACTCAAGTGAATTCCTTCTCAGGAGTTGTAGAGGAGGAAGTACTAGTGTTGAAGGATTACCCCGACGTATTTCTGGAGGAGTTGCCTGGCATGCCACCGGATCGAGACATTGAGTTTTTGATTAAGCTTTTGCCAGGCATCGGGCCAATATCAAAGAGACCGTATCAGATGCCCGCAAAGGATTAGGAGGAAATTAAGAATCAAATTAAGGAGTTACTGGAAAAAGGTTATATTCGACCAAGTTCGTCACCTTGGGGAGCCCCAGTACTTCTAGTGGAGAAGAAGGACGGATCATTAAGGATGGTTGTTGATTATCGTGCATTGAATGAAGTGACGATCAAGAACAAGTACCCACTACCGATGATCAATGATTTGTTTGACCAGTTGCAAGGAGCTAAAGTATTTTCCAAGATCAATCTGCAATCAGGATACCATCAGCTGAAGATTCGAGAGCATGATATACCTAAGACAAGTTTTACCACAAGGTACAGGCTATATGAGTATACCGTTATGTCATTTGGTATGACTAACGCGCCTGCCTATTTCATGAACATGATGAACAAAGTGTTTATGGAGTTTTTGGATAAGTTCGTCGTGGTGTCCATTGATGATATATTGGTCTACTCGAAGAATGAAGAGGGGCATAAGGAGCATTTGCATTTGGTTCTTGAGAAGCTCAGGGAACATTAGTTGTATGCCAAGTTCAGCAAGTGTGAGTTATGGTTGAAGGAAGTTGGATTTCTTGGACATGTTATATACGGAGAAGGGATAGCAGTAGACCCCACCAAGGTTGTTTCTATGACTAAATGGGTGGCACCCACATCAGTTGGAGAGATCAGGAGTTTTCTTGGACTCACAGGATATTATCGAAGGTTCATTGAGAATTTCTCCAGGATTGCAAATCCCATGACAGAGTTGTTGAAGAAGAACACCAAGTTCAAATGGACTGAGGAGTGTGAAGCCAGTTTTCAGGAGTTGAAGAAACGTTAGGCTACAGCCCCAGTGCTGATTCTTCCAGATCAACAAAAGGATTATCAAGTGTATTGCAACGCTTCTCGTCGAGGACTTGGAGCAGTGCTTATGCAGGAGGGAAGAGTTGTTTCATATGCCTCACGACAGCTTAAACCTCACGAGCAAAATTATGCTACACATGACTTGGAGTTAGCAGCCATAGTGCATGCGTTGAAGACATGGAGACATTTTCTCATTGGAAACCACTGTGAGGTATACACGGATCACAAGAGTTTGAAATATATCTTCAACCAGAAGGAGTTGAATCTTAGGCAAAGGATATGGTTGGAGCTCATTAAGGATTATGATATGAAGTTGCATTATCATCCCGGAAAGTCTAGTTTAGTAGCCGATGCATTGAATTGCAAGATTTATGTTAATACTCTCATGACCGGAGAATTACCCAAGGAGTTAGCAGAGGATCTTCGCGAGCTATGTTTGGAAATAGTTCCGAAAGGTTATGTAACAACATTGGAAATTCATTCCACATTGATCGATAATATTAGAGAAGCCCAGAAGACTGACAAGGAGATTGCTGAGATAAAGGAAAGGATGAGCAAAGGAAAGGCTAAAGGATTTCATGAGGATCGCGTATATGTGCCTAATGACCCAGAGATCAGGAAGTTGATTCTGCAGGAGGCCCATGATTCGCCGTATTCGATTCACCCAGGAAACACCAAGATGTATCTGATGACCCACATGTGTAGGGGATCTATCATAGTCCTTTGGATAAGTAAGAGTGTCGAACCCAACAAGGAGCAGGAGGAAATGACAAGCGGTTGTCAGTAAGGTATTCTCTGCAAGCACTGAAATTGTAGGTAACAGATAGTTTTGTGATAAGATAATTTGTAATGGGTAACAAGCAATGAAAGTAAATAAGGTGCAGCAAGGCAGCCCAATCCTTTTTGTAGCAAAGGACAACCATGGACAAGTTCTTATAATGAGAAAAGCGCTCCCGAGGACACATGGGAATTATCGTCAAGCTAGTTTTCATCACGCTCACATGATTCACGTTCGTTACTTTGATAATTTGATATGTGGGTGGACCGGTGCTTGGGTGCTGCCCTTTCTTGGACAAGCATCCCACTTATGATTAACTCCTATTGCAACCATCCGCAACTACAAAACAAGTATTAAGGTAAACCTAACCATAGCATGAAACATATGGATTCAAATCAGCCCCTTACGAAACAACTTATGAACTAGGGTTTAAGCTTCTGTCACTCTAGCAGCCCATCATCTACTTATTACTTCCCAGTGCCTTCCTCTAGGCCCAAATAATGGTGAAGTGTCATGTAGTCGACGTTCACATAACACCACTAGAGGAGAGACAACATACATCTCGTCAAAATAACGAACTAATACCAAATTCACATGACTACTAATAGCAAGACTTCACCCATGTCCTCAGGAACAAATGTAACTACTCACAAAGCATATTCATGTTCATGATCAGAGGGGTATCAATATGCATTAAGGTTCTGAAAAAAATGATCTTTCACCAAATAAACCAACTAGCATCAACTACAAGGAGTAATCAACACTACTAGCAACCCACAGGTACCAATCTGAGGTTTTGGTACAAAGATTGGACACAAGAGATGAACTAGGGTTTGAGAGGAGATGGTGCTGGTGAAGATGTTGATGGAGATTGACCCCCTCCCGATGAGAGGATCGTTGGTGATGACGATGGTGATGATTTCCCCCTCCCGGAGGGAAGTTTCCCCGGCAGAACAGCTCCGCCGGAGCCCTAGATTGGTTCCACCAAGGTTCCGCCTCGTGGCGGCGGAGTTTCGTCGCGTAAGCTTGCTTATGATTTTTTCCACGGTAAAAGACTTCATATAACAGAAGATGGGCACCGGAGGGCTGCCAGGGGGCCCACAAAAGGGGGCGCGCCCTGTAAGGGTGGGCGCGTCCCCCACCCTCGTGGCCAGGGTGTGGGCCCCATCTGGTACTTCTTCCGCTCAATAATTATCATTAATTTCAAAAATGACTTTCGTGGAGTTTCAGGACTTTTGGAGCTGTACAGAATAGGTTTCCAATATTTCCTTCTTTGCCAGCCCTGAATCCCAGCTGCCGGCATTCTCCCTCTTCATGTTAATCCTTGTAAAATAAGAGAGAATAGGCATAAGTATTGTGACATAACGTGTAATAATAGCCCATAATGCAATAAATATTGATATAAAAGCATGATTTTAAATATTATCATACAAGAGTTGACAATGATCAGTATTGATGTCATGAATTTCGTTTGATCAAACTACAGATGATGTATAAATTTTATCTCTCAATCAGGTAAATTTATCATTGATCAAGTTATTTACACTAACAGATTAAGATACATGAATTAAATGCTATGATATTAATGCTTTACTTATATGATCTCATCAAGTTAAGTCAACTAACTACTGAAGCTCATTCGTGACTCATTCACAATCATTTCAAGTATTTTTAGATAATGATTGACTTTAAACTAAAGCTCAATCTTTAAACTATGAACTCTGTTAACATTTATTTAAACTTAACAGACACTTTCAAATTAGTTCTATAAAATCGATTTGTCGCATTAATGATTTGTTTCATGCAAATCTAGATATTTGCAAATGACATTAAAATTGTGCTCATTTTAAACGTGCAATTGTCAATCATATCTTGTCAAAGACATAGCTTTATCAAGCGATATTAACGAAGGTTGCACTTTTTGCATTAAGGCTCAATCCTTTAGAATGTTTTCTAGCAAGAATTAAATGCAGTTATGCATTAAGGCATCTACTTTAATTACTCGATAATTTGCAACGATCTTTATTTTAGGACTATCAATCTCAAGCTTCATTTTGCATTACATAAGATTCAGAGACATTGAAGAGGGAAAGCAGGAGGAAATAAGGTGACTGAGAATGAAGGAAGAAATGATTAAGTAGCAAAGGAAGAAGGAGATGAAGTAGAGAGGAGAAGGGAATGGAGGAATGAAGAAGGAAGGTAAGCATAAGAGAATGAGAGAAAGTAAGAAGTAAGAGAGAGGAGAAGGTGAAGAAAGAAGAAAGAAGGAGAAGAAGAGAAGAAAACAGAAATGAAGAATAATAAAGAAAGTAGAAGGTAGGAGAAAAGATAGAGAAAATAGAAAGAAGGAAAAAAAATGAAAGAAAGAAGAGAAGATAAAGAAGGAAGAAGAGAGATGAGAAGAAAGAAGAAGAAGAGAAGAAAAAAAAGAAATAAAAAAATAGGAAAAATATATAGAAGAAGAAGAAAAAGAATATAAAAAAGAAAAATATAATAAAGAAAGAATAAGAAGAAAATAAAAGAAGAAAATAAAATCTAAGAATAGAAAAAGAAGCAATAAGAAGATAACGAAAATGCAGAATGGAAAAACAAATAGAAAGATGACGAAAGAATAGAGTATAAAAGTACAACTCGCAAAGAAATGACTAAAAAAAATACGGAAAAAAAATCGAAGAAACAATCAAAAAGATAGATAAACATATCATCAACTATAAAAGAGCCTATCGCCAATAGTGAATTAAATAGTAGGATGAACAAGTAATGAAGACTAAACTCTAAATAAGGCATAATAACAAGACTTCAATTAAACGTAGACGATTGCGAGGCTAAACTGCAATATTAATACGATGCTAAACATGCAATATGACCATGTCAGCTCAGACTGCTCGTAAAAATAGCTCATATAGTTCGGGTAAGTTACAACGTGCGGCTCCTGCCTACGGTACCAAGCAAGGCAGTCAATGACACACCGCACGGCCCGATACTAATACCCACGATACAGACATCGAAAGGCACGCAGTTAAAAGCGCTCGTAGCATAAACATAGTGAATAGGATCGTATGTGCGTGCATTAGAGAATGTGCACTTATTAAGTACGTAATAGGCTATGAAGTGCTACTATCAACTGTATTAAAGATTTGTACGCAAATACTATCCAGTTATCAGTGAATCATATAAAGCTGTTACTATATGCAATAGTACCACTAATAGCGCTCATAATTAGTATTGCAGCTTCGTGAAATTGCTTAGATGATATCGTTGCAGTTCCAACGATTATTCCGTAGTTTATTCACGCTGATTTTACGCTACGCACTAGTTCATCATTTTTATCACGATACTCGACATGTTGATATCGATCAACAATCCGCTTAACGTTCCTCATTAACATATATTCAATGTCTAATATATAAATTTAAGTACTAATATACTAGATATATATAAATATAACTTAATATATTAAATAAACTAATATTAACTATTTTATAAATATTATTTAAGTGAATTACATTAGATTGTACTGATTATATTTGTATAGATAGTTTATTAGAATAATAATGTAATTATTATAGTTAGAATATATTTATGGACTAGTTATTTAATATATTAATTATGATTTGAATTTTAAATTTTAAGTATGTATGAACTATTTATTAATTGATTTTAAAGCTAAAGATAAGTTATATTAAGTTAATAGTTGAACTAAGATTTTAATTATAATATTTAACTAAGTTACTATCAATTTATATATATGTATTTTAGTATTTGTTATAATTAAATTTTATATTTTATAATGTATTTTATGTTAAAGGATATTTATGAGTAGTAATTATGATTATGAACTGTTAGTGCATAACATATTAGTCTTAGAGAATATGTATTAGATTTGTATATTTGTATGACTATTAATATTCTTACTGATTATTTAGAATAAATGATATAAGTTAAGTAAAAGTGAAGAGCTATTGTACTGATATGATCTAAACCTGAATGTACTTCAATAGTAGTACAAATTAGTTATTGAAATGACATATTGTCAGTATTACTTCTAGAAGTGCTTGCAAATAGTTTAGTAATATTAAGTTGAACTAGCAAACGTTTTATCAACTTCGATGTTACCGATATAGAAGTGTTAGCTAGCATTATCTCGAGTCAAGTGGATATACGAACTTTAATCACGGTATTAGTCATGAGTGAAAGATGCTCATACGTTAGACTAGCATCTGATTCAAAATCTATAGCAGCACATAAGTTCTTAGTAACCGATGTAAGTGATTTGTCCTCCATGATCGTGTATCTCTTTCAATCCGTGCCATGTCTTGTAAGGATTGACAACTCATGAATAAGTTGAAACAAAGATTATGTAGCTTGCATACTGAATTAGTGATAACTAACTTCATACATTGAAGTGTCAACATATGAATGGTAGATGTCATTATACAAGTGATGATTATGTGACGCATTTCATTCAAGGTTGGATATCTGACGATATAGATAATGCTACAATTAGTAGGATATTACAATGAGAATATGTAACAATAGTGTAGATACATAGAATTATTTAATTACTTAAACTATCTGTGATATATTTATGCTTATATATAAATATATTAGATGAAGTTATGATCACTGAAGTTATTCGTATTCATTGCAAAGATTATAGCAAATTATGACATAACATCTACGGATTAAAATACTCAGTTAGTCGACTAGGTTAATATGAAATCTAATGAAGCACATTAAATTATGTCAACTTGCACATACGTTATTCTGAAACTGTACTAGTGTACTTGTATACTAGTTCAGTATTAGAGTACCTCATATGTTGCCATTAATATGCCTTATTAGCTTAACATAGATCTAAGTGATTAGGTTATCCAATGATAGTGTAAAACAGTTATGAAAATAGTCTGAGCTTCAATTGTGAAGCTACACTTAATTCGTAAGTAATGTTAGTAGTTAATGACATTATAATAGGTAACTATATTATGATTGCATATTGTATCTAATTTAAATAAAGTATATGGTATAATTATAATGAATCATGGCCTATATTATCGTATGTTATGATATAGATCGATATTGGCATTATGTATTAGATAATAAATGAAGAAAATAGAAGATGAAATATATTAGGACATTATACTAATAGATTGATCAGTATACAGAAACTCTGTAACATGTGCACTTGCATTGTAAATATATAGACGTAAGTTAATGATGACATAAATTAGTCATATTGTAAAGATAAGTTAAAGTCAAATGTAAAATAATCTTAAAGTAAATTAGCATTACAATGAAGAAGTAACAGTAAATTTAACTATAAAATGGAATACAGACTAACGACAAAGCTGTAACATGGTACTTAGTTAGTACCTGAATAAAATGTAAAGTAAACTATATGGATGAGTTACTACATAGAACTTAAGATTATACGATGTGCATCATCATAGTCAATTAGAATGGCCTTCGTAATACTATTGAACTATTCAGGAATTATCACATACATTAATCTTAGCACTTATCTATGATGGTTACTAGAGACTAAGTTGAGGAGTACTAGAGATGTTGATGCACACGATTGAAAATATTACAAAAAGCTGATCTAATACATACTGTAAAGTAGAATCTCAAATGAACTAGACAATCATGACCAATGTGACATGGATGCTAGTAAACTCATATTAGTGATTAGATGATAGCTTCTAGCATGTATCTAGATATCCTACGAATGACAATGATCATGAACCATCAATGGGTATGGAAGTATGAATTAGTGTAATCTGTATAATGGTATTATAGTATATTAATCTGTTACGAATGATAGTCTTCACTGTGACCTATTTATAGATTGATCATCTGTGCCAAATAGTGAAGAGTAAGTAGATCGAGACTAAAGTACTAATGTGAGCTATGAATACATCTACTAATAAGTCTTATGTAGCTGAGTTTACATGCATGACAGATACAGTGTATAAATAACTGGTAAGTCCTGAATCATACCTGTATGAAAAGATTTGTAAACATAGTTAGGAAGTCTGTATTCAATTAGGAACAGATGTTAATGACATAGGATCTAACACTAACCAATTATATTTCATGATTGTCAGAAATAGGAATGCTCATGATTAGTACATAGTTTGATAATATGGTGAATGTAGCTTACATCTTTGGAACAATGAATAGACATCATGAGGTCAAAACTAGTGGATGTATAATCTGTAATCAATCATATTGGAATACCGCAGATAGCTTACTATGAGTCATTAGCTATGTGATGAAACATGCAGTCTGTAAGGCAGATCGCACATTCTAAATAATACACAATGTCGCAAGTTTGATACTTGTATTTACCCATTATAAGTATTAGGAGTTGAATGATGGAACTAGAGAACATATTTGGTAGCATATCTATAAGCAATATTAGTATTCTAATGGAATTGAATACATGAAAATTTTGCAGTAAAGTGAGATTGGTTAGCTTGTAGAATCAATTATTTATTCATGTGATTTCTGCACTATGTTTGCACATTGAGTCAATCTGTGAGATGGTATCAGTGAGTCAATTAATGAAGCAAATTAACGAAGCATTGGTAATGTACATGTGTCTATTGCCTACATAGTACCATTGATGGAGTCTATATTTCCTAAGATAATGCTATAAATGCGATATTAATGTTCATTCGAGATATAAATATGAGGATAAAATCATGCAAAGTTTGAAACTTTCAACGCTATGTTTGCCATTTCATTTGTTAAATATGGTTTTATTATCAGATTAAATCGTACGCTTTAATACCTTACGGTCATGCACTCTCTTGAGCATAGCATGCACGTGTTATTAATGACATTACTGAGACAGGCTTGAAAGCTCGACCGTGACTTGAAGGAGCAATCAACATCACATGCCGAGATGATCGCTGTGATCAACGCCAAGTTCTCCAAGAACGACGAGACGAAGACGCCGACGACGTGATCGAAGCGCCGGAGAGAAGCGCGACGTCGGCCCGACCAGCACGCTGGGCCCACTGTCGATATGCATGCGCCAGGGGAACCAAGCGACTTGTCAGACGGTAGGTCGCCCTGCTCACCCGTGAGCTGCGGCAGGTCCAAAGGGCCCGTAACCTAGAACTTCAAGCCGACGCGTTCGAGAAGTACGATGGCAGGATCCATCCATCGGAGTTCTCAAAGATCTACACCATAGCGTGCAAGCTGCCGGGGCACGACGAGAAGATCTCGCCAACTACTTCCGCCGGTGCTCAAGCCCAACGCCGATCTTGGCTCATGCACTTGCCGGACAACTCCATTTTTTCGTATGCGGACCTGTGCCATCAGTTTGTCGGCGCCTTCACAGGCGGCCACAAGCCCCATGGCCAGTAAAGCGATCTTCGTTTGCTTGCCCAAAAGGAAGGAGAACCCCTGCGTAAGTATATATAGAGATTCAGCCAGGTGCAGCGCAACATCCCGTGACGCCCACCGCCATGGTTATTAGCGCGTTCCATCAGAACGTGCGTAACCGCAGGATGAGGGAGGAGATGGCGATGTGCAAAATCAGAGATGTCAGCAAGCTATATGCGCTGGCCGACAAGTGCGCACGGGCTGAGGAGGGGAAGAAACTCCCCGGAGAGAACGCAGGAGCAGAAGGATCTGACAGTGAGGATGCCCCTCCGGCAAAGAAGAACCGGAGGTGGAATAATAGAAAGAGGAAGGCTAAAGATGTGCTAGTCGTCGAGTAGTCCGGCAACGGAGGCGGCGCCGAGAAGGCTAAGGCTGGCGACTCCGGCAAGGCTGTGGTGGCTGCCGACAATCAGGACGGTTCCGGCAAGCAGTACTGCAAGATCCATCGCACCAAGGGCCATGACCTCCAAGCATGCAAGAAGGTTGAGCAGATGGCAGAGGTACAGAAAGCTGAATATGAGCGTCGCGACAAGGAGAAGGCCCAGGAAGGTGGCGGAGGATCCGGCAAGAAGCGCCCCGTCCGGGAGGGCGCCAAGGCAGGCCAAGCAGCGCAAGGAGACAGACCTCCCGTGGCGCGACAAGGATGAAGACGAAGATGAGGATGATGAGATGGACGAGGATGAGACCGACAACCAAGAGTTTCGTATATGACGGAGGTTTTGTGCGTTGACGGCGGTGCTTCTCACACTTCGCACCGCCAACTCAAACAAAGGTGCGGAGGTAAATGCAGCAGAACCATCACCGAATCGCGCAAGCCCTCGGTGGTCCAAGACGCCCATCGCCTTTGATGTTGAGGATCACCCAGATCGCATCATCGCGATCGGTGCTTGCCGATGTTGGTTTCGCCAACCATCCGCAACCTCAAGGTCACAAAGATGTTGGTTGACGGCGGGCCGCATAAATCTGATCTCTTCATGGTGCTCAACAAGCTCCAGATCCCCGACAGCGAGCTCGAAGAAACTGGTACCTTTCAAGGAATCAACCCGGGAAGGAGCAAGCCCAAGGGGAAGATCACACTGCCAGTGACGTTTGGCAGCGAGCTGAATTTCAAGACAGAGAGAGTCACATTTGACGTCGCTGACTTCCCATTGCCCTACAATGGGATACTCGGCTGTCCGGCGCTTGCCAAGTTCATGGCAGCCTCTCACTACGCCTACAATGTGCTCAAGATGCCTGGTCCGATAAGTGTCATTTCTGTCCAAGGCGACAAGAAGGATGCACTTATCTGTACCAACAAGATCTACCGGGAAGCAGCAGCCGTAGCAGAGCGTAAACCACTTGCCGCTGAAGCTCCTGGGGGGAAGAAGAAGAAGAACAAGTCCGGCAAGAGTAGCTCTGATGCCCACTCTGGCAAGCGCACCTCTTCGGAGTGCTGCGCTAATGTTGAGGACGCACCATCGAGCTCCACCGGCAAGTACAAGAAGGCAAAGACAGCTTCACCAGAGACCAAGAAAGTGGCCGCCAAGGAGGACGGCACTGGTGGTACCTTCACCATCGCACGCTGATCCTAAATAGGAAAGCGCCATTGTTGCTTTCTCGCGCGAATGTCGATGTGTTTGCATGGCAACCATCTGACATCCCCGGTGTTCCCACGAAAGTAATTGAGCACCACCTTGCCGTCTGTCCTCACGCGCGGCCCGTCAAGCAGAGAGTCAGGAAGCAAGCGATGGAACGTCAAGAGTTCATTGCAGAAGAAATCAAGAAGTTGAAAGCAGCGGGCCTCATCCGAGGAGTACTCCATCCAACGTGGTTAGCCAATCCAGTAGTCGTGTGCAAGGCGAACGGGAGGTTGAGGCTTTATATTGACTTCACGGATGTTAATAAAGCTTGTCCCAAAGATCCATTTCCCTTGCCGCGCATTGACCAGATTGTCGACTCCACGGCAGGATGTGATCTGCTTTCATTCCTTGATGCATACTCAGGATACCACCAGATTTTCATGGCAGAAGAGGATGAAGAGAAAACCACATTCATTACTCCATGTGGCACGTACTGCTTTGTACGAATGCCTTTCGGACTAAAGAATGCTGGTTCAACGTTTGCAAGAGTAGTCAGTCATGCTTTTGAGCCACAACTGCACAGGAATGTAGAAACATACATGGATGACATCGTGATCAAGAGCAAAGACAGAGAAACTTTGGTTCAAGATCTGGGGGAAACTTTTGCAAATTTGCGCAAGGTCAATCTCAAGTTGAACCCCGAGAAGTGCGTGTTTGGAGTTCCTTCCGGCAAGCTTCTCGGGTTCTTTGTGTCCCAGAGGGGGATTGAAGCCAACCCCGCAAGATCAAGGCCATCGAGCAGACTAAAGCCCCGAAGCGCGTCAAGGATGTGCGAAGGCTTGCCGGCTGTGTTGCTGCTCTCAGTAGGTTCATCTCTAAGTCTGCTGAGCGCGCCCTGCCATTTTTCAAAATTTTGAAAAAGGAAGGTCCAATGAAATGGACTTCGGAAGCGGAGGCTGCGCTACAGGACTTGACGAGATACCTATCCTCCACTCCAGTACTTGTCGCACCTAAGCCACAAGAAAAGTTGCTGCTGTATCTAGCGGCAACCAACCAAGTGGTTAGTGCTGCGTTAGTAGCGGAGAAGGAGGGAGATGATGAGCCAGCAGCCGCGGCAAGCGAGTCCAGCGACAAGCAGGGGGCTTCTCTGTCAAGCTCTGGTCCCGACAAGGATGAATCTGGACAGAGCAAGAAGAGAAAGTTGGTTACTGGCGGCTACTTTTCGGCATAGCTCCCCGAAGCCGCCGCCAAGAAGGTCCCCAGGATCAACACAGAAATTGCTGAGGAGTAGTCTGCTCCGACAAGCCCTAGGGCTTGTTTTGTTGAAGTAGAGGCTCCCGACAAGCTGTGTCCCGACACGCTTGCCGGGGAGCATCACGCTTCGGTGGGATCCCAGATTCTTGCCGTAGAAGCGGATGTTCCCGCAGCAGCATTTGCGCATCAAAGAAGTACAGCCTTGCCGGGACACAAACGACAGAAAAGCTAAGTTGCCAAAGTTTGAGCACAGTCAGTTTTAAAAATTTTAAGTTATACTCCTTGAACGACCGTTCCTTGTATGGAAAACCTGTGTGCGGAGGAATCGACTCGTGGCTAAGTTGTGCCCTTAATTTGTTTCGAGTCCGCTCAACAATGAAGATGTGCTGCAACTAGCCCCGACAAGGTTTCTTGCCGGAGGGAACACCGCCAGCAGGCTGCTGATGTTTCGCACTCAGCAAGCATGTTTGCGCCGGCAAGTCCCCTAAAAGCGTAGGGTAAAAACATACAAGGGATGGAACTGAATAAAGGAGATAACATAGCAAGCATTGCCCAGGATAAAGTTATATTACAATAAATAACTTGCCGCGCTCTAATGGATTGTTCCTATGACATATCTAGCATCGGCAAGAGAAAGGAAAATAAGGGCGCGCCGGCACCTGGACCCCGGCAAGCCAGTGTTGCCGGGGGCTGCGAGTACCAAGATTCATCCATGGCAAGCCAGAGTTGCCGGGGGCTGCGATATCAGATAAGTCTGTCGTCCCTCATCATGCATCCTCTTATGGACTGGGGAATGTGAAACCGCGTTTCTTCCCGAAAACTGCCGTGCTCCCTCAACTTTAGGCCCTGGGGCTCGTTCCCGGGGCCAAGTTTGGTCGTATTCGCAGCAGCAAAGGGATGAAACGAGGGGGCCGCACCCACCTCGTTCCCGCCTCCGTCAAGGGCGTGAGGAAGGTCGAGCGACGTGGTAAGGCGGCAGGGCCTGTTGCCGGGAGATGAAACGTCTGTCCGAGGGATACCAAGGATTTGCTCCTTGGCGTGGGTTCAACCCGCGAGACAAATAACCCGGCAAGCATCCCCTTTTTATTAAAAAACATCCCACTCAGATACAGTCCATAGAGGATGAAAAACATGAAAGAGAGGATTACAAGTTTTAAATGCAGCTAAGGCCCGAAGGCTTACAAATTAAAAAGATAAGATGCCCGTAATCCCTTTCCTGTCCCTCTCTTCAGGAGGTAGGTCAAGGAGGCGAAAAGGGCAAAAGGGGCGCCTAGGTGAGCTACAGGTGCCAGAAGACACCAAGAGAACATCCCGGGGGCCGTCTGAAGGCTGGACGGTGATGGCGGCGCCGGAAGAGGGCTCAAAGATGGGGCGGCAGGACGTCAGCACGCTGTCGAGGGCACTACGCCCTCGTACTCCGACTTGACGGCCTTGTCGCCAGCCCTCTTCCCCTTCCGCAGCCTTCCTATGCCAGCCGCCCAAGGAGACGACCCCGGGGAGTTCAAGGAGCCGGCGACACGGATGATGAGGTCGCCGGTGACGCACGAAGCGACGCCCGACGCCTAGTCGGGCCCGCCATCCCGCCGCCTCGCTACCCTCATCGTCGCTGCCGCCTCCTCCTCGCCTCTCGCCAAGGGGAGTCTTCGCTGTCGGAGGAGCTGTCCACGCAGCACTTCGCCTCGAGTGCCGGAGTCCCTAAGACCTTGACGGAGAGGAGATCGCCTCCATTAACTTAAAATGGAGGGTAAACCTCCATCAGCTGTGGATTCGGCGAACGCCTTCCACCCACGATCAAGATACATCACATTAGGGGCTGGGAATACAACGCGGACTCGCGTGCCGCTGATCCCACAGCCCCTCATGTGCAATCTCAGTGTCTCGGGCGGGTCCAACTCCATCGCACTCGCAAACGGAGCTGGAAGCCGGAGGCGACGACGAGGCGCCTGGCGCAGCCTGACGAAGAACTCGCAAGTGTCGTCTCCTGTATGGACCGCCGGGGGGAGAGGAACCGCTGGCAGAGGCGGAGATGGTGCGCCGCCCCGTCCGCCTCTTCCCGGAGCGCCTCGACCTCGTCCTCGACCTCGTCCATGACCTCGCCCCCTCCCTCTCCCCCTTATGGCTGGCTCTGCCACCACGGGCGCGGTATAGGGAGGTATGCGCTGTCTGGCGACGACCCTCGCCGCCACCGATGAAGGGCCGGGGTTCCCTTTCTCCATGGCGAATGAGAGAAAGGGGAGCAGGAGCTGAAGAAAGGAGGAGATGAGAGAGTGCGCTTCAAGGCCTCCTTCCGCTTTTTAAGGAGCGAGGTGGGGGCTCGGCCGCCCCGCTCAGCGAATCAAGGCAAAGGAAGAGCAGGGAGGGGGGGCCGACCCACTGCCCCCGCTCGCGACGGCCCAGTTTTCCACTTCCACCGCCCACGACCCCAAGCGCATGGGAGCTGTGTGGCGGGGATGCAGAACCGAGGCGACGGATGAGGCGACCTCGCCCCGCCCCGTGATCATGGGGGGGTGGACACCTCGAAAATCGCGCACGCCACCCACGTCTCCCACGACGCCGCGATTGACGCGTGCCGTTACGAGAGGACGCGGTGGATACCGAGTGGATTTGGTTTGGACCCAGGCCGTGCGTGCCCGTGCCCTGTTTTGGGCCTAGCCCAACAGCGCTCGGCACCGTGTATGGCCCAGGCCCGGGGGCTCCTGTCGGTGTACAAAAGTAGGGGTACCTTAGTACCCCGAACTTGTGCACGGGCAGTCGCAGCGCCCCGAGGCAAGGCTTGTCGGACGTCCGCCAAGATCCTTCATCATTCCCCTTTACTACCATTCAAGAACAAAGTGTTAACTCCGAAGACAAGGCCCCGGCAAGAGGAGCTTGCCGGGAAGGATAAGACCCCGGCAAGAGGAGCTTGCCGGGAAGAACAAGACCCCGGCAAGAGGAGCTTGCCGGGAAGGCCAACAAAGGCATGTCAAGAGACTTGTTGCGACGCTACCGCGCGCCCTAAGACCCGGCGAGCGATAAGCTTGCGGGTGCGACAAGTCGGCGACATGCAAGGCGCTTGCGCGGCAAAGCCACCACTCTGCTACCACGCCCAGGCGCATCGAGACGACGATGTCGCCGCAGGATCGCCCCGTGCACGTGGCGGGCGGTCAGGCAGCTAAGCGGTGCGAGTGGCAAGTGAAGATGACTAGGAGGCCATCGTGGCGATCGGTGGCGCCAGAACGGCCGCTTCGCCTTTGATCGTTATGCGACCGGACGGCATTAAATGCCCTTGTCCCCGCCGCCGAGTTAGGTAGGGGACACTGCTGACAGCAGCTTGTACCAACCCGCTTTTTACGCTTTTACCCTCTCTGCGTTGCCACTGCCGGTGACCCCTTTAGACTATAAAAAGGAGGCCCATGCGCACGTAGAGGGGGTTCGACGGATTCCAGACCACAGCATACCCACGCTTTCGAGCAAGAACAAATACAAACACAAAGCAGCACTAGGACTTTTACCTCTCCGGAGAGCTCTGAAGCTGGGTAAAATCCCTCGTGCGCTCGACCTCGATCTGCTCTTCGTGCGCCCTCGGCTCCCTGCCGGACCGAGAAGGGGCCCCTGCCCCATAGGTGCTCGTGTTCCCACCATGACACTTATGTATTCCTTCGGGGTTATGGTTTCAATAATATTAATTTCAACATTTATAGGATTACTTGAGATATAATGTTTGATTCTTTGACCGTTCACCACCTTCAGATTTGTGCCTTCGAAGTTGTTGATTTTTATGGCACTGGAACGATAGACCTCCTCGATAACGTAAGGACCTTCCCATTTAGAGAGAAGTTTTCCTGCAAAAAATCTTAAACGAGAGTTGAATAGCAACACATAATCACCTACGTTAAACTCACGCTTTTGTATCCTTTTTTCATGCCATCTTTTAACTTTTTTTAAACAGTTTGGCATTCTTGTAGGCTTGGGTTCTCCATTCATCAAGTGAGTTAATGTCAAATAACCTCTTCTTACCGGCAAGTTTGAAATCATAATTGAGCTCTTTAATGGCCCGATATGCCTTATGTTCTAGTTCAAGAGGTAAGTGACATGCTTTTCCATAAATCATTTTATATGGAGACATACCCATAGGATTCTTATATGCAGTTCTATAAGCCAATAATGCATCATCAAGTTTCTTGGACCAATTCTTTCTAGATCTATTAACAATATTTTGCAAAATTAATTTGAGCTCTCTATTACTCAATTCTATTTGACCAATAGACTGCGGGCGATAAGGAGATGCAGCTCTATGATTAACATCATACTTAGCAAGCATTTTACGAAAAGCACCATGAATAAAATGTGAACCACCATCAGTCATGAGATATCTAGGGACTCCAAACCTCGGAAAAATAACTTCTTTAAGCATCTTAATAGAGGTGTTATGATCATCACTACTAGTTGGAATAGCTTCTACCCACTTAGTAACGTAATCAATAGCAACTAAAATATGTGTATATCCATTCAAGGCAGGAAAAGGTCCCATATAATCAAAGCCCCAAACATCAAATGGTTCCATAACAAGAGAATAATTCATAGGCATTTCTTGACGTCTACTAATATTACCAATTCTTTGACATTCATAACAAGACAAGACAAACTTACGGGCATCCTTGAAGAGAGTAGGCCAATAAAAACCGGATTGCAATACGTTATGTGCAGTTCTATCTCCAGCGTGGTGTCCTCCATATGCCTCGGAGTGACACTTGTGTAGGATATGTTCCTGTTCATGCTCAGGTACACAACGTCTAATAACACCATCTACTCCTTCTTTATAAAGGTGTGGGTCATCCCAGAAGTAATGTCTTAAATCATAAAAAAACTTTTTCTTTTGCTGGTATGTGAAACTAGGTGGTATAAATTTAGCAACAATGTAATTAGCATAATAAGCATACCATGGAGCAGTACGAGAAGCATTTATGACAGTAATTGCTCATCAGGAAAGCTATCATCAATAGGTAGTGGGTCATCAAGAACATTCTCTAACCTAGATAAGTTGTCTGCAACGGGGTTCTCAGCTCCCTTTCTATCAATAATATGCAAATCAAATTCTTGAAGCAAGAGAACCCATCTAATAAGTCTAGGTTTAGCATCTTTCTTTTCCATGAGATATTTAATAATAGCATGATCAGTGTGAATAGTTACTTTAGAATCAACAATATAAGGTCTGAACTTATCACAAGCAAATATGACTGCTAAGAATTCTTTTTAAGTGGTAGCATAATTTCTCTAAGCAGTGTCTAGAGTTTTACAAGCATATTGAATAACATTTAATTTGTTATCAACTCTTTGCCCTATAACAGCACCTAAAGCATAATCACTAGCATCACACATAATTTCAAAGGGTAAGTTCCAATCAGGTGGCTGAACAATAGGTGCAGAAATCAAAGCTTTCTTAAGTATTTCAAATGCTTCTACACAATCATCATCTTAGACAAAGGGAATATCTTTTTGCAATAAATTAGTCAGAGGCCTAGAGATTTTAGAAAAGTCCTTAATGAACCTCCTATAAAAACCGGCATGACCAAGGAAACTTCTTATACCTTTAATGTCCTTGGGACACGAGATCTTTTCAATAGCATCAACTTTAGCTTTATCAACTTCAATACCTGTTTCAAAAATTTTATGCCCCAAGACAATGCCTTCATTAACCATAAAGCGGCACTTCTCCCAATTCAAAACAAGACTAGTATCTTCGCATCTCTGCAAAACTCGATCAAGGTTGCTCAAGCAATCATCAAAAGAGGATCCATAAACGGAGAAATCATCCATGAATACCTCACAAATCTTTTCACAAAAGTCAGAGAATATAGCCATCATGCATCTTTGAATGGTAGTAGGTGCATTACATAAACCAAAAGGCATACGTCTACAAGCAAAAGTACCGAAAGGGGAAGTAAAAGTAGTCTTTGCTTGATCGTCTGATGACACATGTATTTGAGAGAAACCAGAATAACCATCTAGAAAGCAGAAATGTGTATGTTTGGATAGTCTCTCTAGCATTTGATCAATAAAAGGTAAAGGGTAATGATCTTTTTTAGTAGCTTTATTTAATTTGCGGAAATCAATTACCATCCTATAACCTATAATAATTCTTTGTGGGATCAGTTCATCTTTATCATTAGGAACGACAATAATACCTCCCTTCTTAGGGACACAATGGACATGACTTACCCACTGACTATCAGCAACGGGATAAATTATACCTGCCTCGAGGAGCTTTAGTATTTCCTTTCTTACCACTTCTTTCATCTTAGGATTTAACCGTCGTTGATGATCTCTAACTAGTTTGGCATTTTCTTCCAATTTTATTTTATGTTGGCATAGAGTGCGACTAATGCCCTTGAGATCACCAAGAGTATATCCAATAGCAGCACGGTGCTTCTTCAGAGTTTTCAATAATCTTTCCTCTTCCTGCTCTGAAAGGTTAGCACTAATAATAACAGGATATATCTTCTTTTCATCAAGATAAGCATATTTAAAAGTATCAGGTAAAGGTTTAAGCTCAAACACGGGATCACCCTTGGGTGGACGGGGATCCCCTAGGATTTCAACAGGCAAGTTGTGTTTCAGAATAGGACCCTATTTAAAGACTGCTTCATCTATCTCCCTTCTTTCATTCATAAAGATATCATTATCATGGTCTAGCAAATATTGTTGTCGTGGTATTCTCACGGGGGGGTGCAAGACGACATATGCCACGAGGTGGCTTCGTGTGGGGGCAAGACTGCTGCTGATAGGCCCGGGAGCGGGTATGCTAGTAGCACGCGGTGGTTTACCCAGCTTCGGAGCTCTCCGGAGAGATAATACTCCTACTGCTGCATGTCTGAGTGTATCTATCTGGGGTGTACATCGGACTATACAAAGTGCTCCTCGAGTCAGATTCTGCGATCGTGCCAAGTGCATCCGATCTGTATATACCGCGTATGGCCGGCTCTAGTGGCCATGTATGGCCATGGCCTATGGCCGTGAGCATGTGTGCTCATGTGGATGGATGGATAGCTAGCTAGCTTGCTAGCTATTCTCTTGTGTGTGTGCGTGAGTGTCCCTCCTGGATGGATGGATGTGTGCCCATATATATAGGCATGGCTAGCTTAGGAAGTAAGCTAAGTGGTGGCATGGGCAAGGCATGGTAGGGTGTCATGCTTGTCCCCTGGGTCACTTCATAAATAGTGCTAGGGGACAAGTGACACTGTACATGATGGCTGGGGTGTCACATGAACAAAGCTGTGCACGGTCGCCACGCCGGGTCGCGTCGGGCTGCAATCGGTCGGGCCTGTGGCGGAGTCGGCAATGGCAATGACCTGGTGGCGGAGTCGGCAATGGCAATCACCGGTGGCGGAGTCGGCAGCGGCTGGTGGCGGAGTCGGCAATGGCAATGGCCCGGTGGCGGAGTCGGCACGGCAGCCGCCTGGTGGAGTCGGCAATGGCAATCGGCTCGGTGGCGGAGTCGGCAATGCAATCGGCTGGTGCGGAGTCGGCAATGGTCGGCCGGTGGCGGAGTCGGCAATGGGCAATGGCCTCAAGGTCGCAAGCCCGTAGTCGGCTTGCTTCGTAGTCGCTCGTCGGGACTCGGCTGTTCAAGGTCGCCACCGACTCGCCTTCCCGAAGATCGCCACCGACTCGCCTCCCGAAGGTCGCCACCGAGACTCGCCTTCCAAGGTCGCCACTGACTCGCCTCCCAAGGTCGCCACCGAAGTCGGACTGAGGGGCTTTGCTAGCCCCGATGTCTTGAATTATTGTCTCGCTGTCTTCGGGGTATTCGTGCCCAATTACTCCGACAGTAGCCCCCAAGCCTCCGGGCAACTTGGCAAAGTTGGGCGGAGGTTTTTTGGCGAGTGTTCATGGAAATGATCATGCAAAAAGATGAAGTTAGTCCATGCAGATATATCAAATGACCGCTTTTAGCATTGCAAGTGTTATGCGGAGGGTGCCGACTCGGTTTCATCCAAGCCCCTTAATCTTTTCCATGTTCCTCCGCTTTTTGGCTTGTGCTCGCCGCTGCATAGCCGCTCTGGGTCTGTGGTCGAGAGGGCCGTGAAACGGAGGTACAAGATCTCGAGTCTGGGAGCAGATTTAACCGAAAGCGAGATACTTGTAAAGGAAACGGTCGGGTCGCCTGCTGCTTTTCTTCCCGGACGTTGCGTGTGGCTTCTCAGCGCTCACTCTGCTGTCGGACAGCCGCTCATGGGTGTCTGGATCGAGAGGGCTTTTGTACCGCAGACGCTATTAAGCCGCTCTGCAGAACTAACGCCTCAAAGCGCGCCAACCCCGGCTAACTCGGCTGGCGCCGGGCTAACAGTGATGCAACTGTAATAAAATGCGAAGATAGCCCCCGAGCATCGCCGGGTTATCCGTGCTCTTGCGGTGCAAAAATATGCGGGTGAGG
Source organism: Aegilops speltoides (assembly GCA_021437245.1). Taxonomy (NCBI): domain Eukaryota; kingdom Viridiplantae; phylum Streptophyta; class Magnoliopsida; order Poales; family Poaceae; genus Aegilops; species Aegilops speltoides. The sequence goes on along the minus strand of JAHHZJ010001553.1, from coordinate 26,236 downwards.
AGCTCACATTGATTTTCGTGTAGTCGCGGTCGTCGAAGACACTCGGTGCGATTTCGGCGCCATGGAGGCGCCGCCAGACCATTGGTAGCCTTCGAGCCCTCCGGTGCTCGAAGGGGGGTCCCGGCCGGTCAGGCTCGACCGGCCAGGCGGCGAGGCATCTTTCAACGCCCTTTTTCTTTTTCTTCTCTTCTGCCGGCTGCTGGCAGCCGGACAAAACTCTTCTCTTGTTTGCAATCTTGGCGAAGCGCGCCAACAGACTCATGGTGTAGCCCCGAGATTCGGGCCGATCACGAAGCGGTCGGCCGGATCTCCCAAGAACTACTTTGTCTTTTTTCGGGCGCGCAAGACTCATTGGTGTAGCCCCGAGATTCGGGCCGATCGCTGAAAGGCCGGGCCGGATCTCCCGGCGACTACTTAGTCTTCTTCTTTTTCTTCTTCAGCCGGCTGGGCGGGCGGACCCCGACACAACAGTCGGGCTCTTTGCAACCGGACAGGCAGCCAGCGGTCGGACGCACACACACATTTTCTTTTCTTGCCAGTCGGCCGTGGGCATCCGGCATTTTCTTCAGCCGGATCTGGGCAGCCGGATGCACATACACATTTTCTTTTCTTGCCAGTCGGCCATGGGCATCCGGCATTTTCTTCAGCCGGATCTGGGCAGCCGGATGCACACACACATTTTGGTTCCTACTGGCCTCTCAGAGAGCCAGACGGATACTTCTTTTTTCTGTCCAAGTAGGCAGCCGGCAATATTTTTCCAACCGGCCCCTCTCTCTTCTCTTTTTTTTTCTTTCTCCGCCTCCGCAGCCGGCAATAGAGTGCACAGACGCAACCGACGGGAGCTGGGCATGGCGCATGAAGCGGATGGCGCCATGGCGGGAGGCGGCCGCCAGCAAGGCGGCGATTGAGCCGCGCGCAAGGAGCAGCGCAGCGGCACGGCGGGCGTAAGCCGCAAGCTGGCCGCAGCGCAGCCGGTCGCGCAGCCCGCTGGCCAGCCTCGAGTCGGCACGGCCCGCAGCGGCCGGGCCGCACAGCCGGGCAGGCTGGGTTCGAGTCGGCGGGAGCCAGCAGCGGCCGGGTTTGAGTCGGCACGGGCGCACCCGGAGGCAGAGTGAAGTCGGCACGGGAAGGAGATGGAGCCTGGTGCGCCGAGGAGGTGGAGCGGGCCAGAGCCGGAAGGGGCTGTCGGGAAGCCGCCAGGCGCTGCGGAGGCCGCCAGCTCGGGCGGGAGCCGCGCGGGCTGCCGCTGGCCGCAGCAGGAGCGGGCGCGAGCCGGCAGCTAGCCAGCCGGCCGGGTGGTGGGTGAAGCCGGGGAGAGCCAGCCAGCGCGAAGCCGGCCGGGCGAAGGCGATGCCGGGCGAGGTGCGAAGGGGCCAGACGGCCGGGCCAGAGCGCTGGAGGCGAAGCGGGCCAGCCGGCACGCGAGGCGGCGACTCGCCAACGAGTGTGCTGGAGGCCGGCTGGTGGAGGAAGCCGACCTGCCAGGTGCAGGGCGACGCCGGGAGCCAGCGCGTGCTGGACGCGCCGTGCTTGAGAGGCGGCGCGCGCGCAGGGTCTGGAAGAGGAGCTGGAGCGGCTTGGAGGAGCGCGCCGACGAGGCCCGCCTGCGGCGCTCGGGCGCGGCTGGCGGTCCGGTGGTCGGGTCGGCGCAGCGAGTTGGCGAGGCGACCGGGAGGCCGCAGGCGTGCGACCATGCAGCCATAGTCGGTGGAGAGCAGCAGCGGGGCGACCCGTGGTGGCGCGGGCGGACGACGGCAGGGCGCTGGGCCGGTGGCCGCCGGTGCGGGCGCGACGGGGGGACGCACGGAGCAGCGCGCGCGAGCGAAGGACGCAGAGGACGCCAGGAAGAGGTGGCTCGCCGGAGCTTCTGTCCAGGCTGAAGGCGCGAGGCGCAGCAGCAGAGCGGGGTGGCGCTGGCGCACACCCGGACGCACATAGGGAGCAGCCCGCGCGGCCGCTTGAGCAGAGTGGTAGCGGGGCCAGCAGGCCGTGGTAGGTAGAGGCAACAACAACGCTCAAGCAAGCAACAGCAAGAGAGCCAGTGACAGCGCCAAGAGGCAGCAACAACGGGAAATGGAGGGACAGCGCTGGAGCAGTGGGCACAACACGCACGGGCGTGACCAAGTCCATGGCTGGGGGACGGCGTACGGCCATTATCCGACCTGGTACGGGGGTTATCTGGCCCGCATCTCACTCGTGTACGAGTGGTAGCCAAGCAGTGTATGTGCAATGTATGGCCTGCATCTCGGGGGTATTTTGCTAGTGTATGACCATGGTTTGACCATTGTTCACTCGCATCTAGCTAGCTTGCATAGATAGTATATGGCTGAGCGAACGTGTGTCGGCCGGAGCAAGGCGCGACGCGGCGAATGCAGACGCGAGCGCGCGTGGACAGACAAGGCCGATCGAAGCGAAGACCAGCGCGCGGCGCGCTGGACGGACAGCCGCATCGCTACGGTGGTGATGACGAAGGCGGCGAGGCCGACGACGAGGACGCGCCGTCCCGCGCGACCGCTCTGGGGGCGGGTCGAAGTCGAGCCCCCGAGCGCTATCGAAGAGACGGCGCGACGCCGCGGCGGTGAAGACGAAGATGGTCCCGCCCGGACTGCGAAACCAGCAGCAGCGCGGTAGCATAGTACCGCCCCACGGTGGGCGCCAAATGTCGTGGTATTCTCACGGGGGGTGCAAGACGACATATGCCACGAGGTGGCTTTGTGTGGGGGCAAGACTGCTGCTGATAGGCCCGGGAGCGGGTATGCGAGTAGCATGCGCTGGTTTACCCAGCTTCGGAGCTCTCCGGAGAGATAATACTCCTACTGCTGCATGTCTGAGTGTATCTATCTGGGGTGTACATCGGACAAGACAAAGTGCTCCCGAGTCAGATTCCGCGATCGCGCCAAGTGCATCTGATCTGGTATATACCTGCGTATGGCCTATGGCCATGAGCATGTGTGCTCATGTGGATGGATGGATAGCTAGCTAGCTTGCTAGCTATTCTCTTGTGTGTGTGCGTGAGTGTCCCTCCTGGATGGATGGATGTGTGCCCATATATATAGGCATGGCTAGCTTAGGAAGTAAGCTAAGTGGTGGCATGGGCAAGGCATGGTAGGGTGTCATGCTTGTCCCTTGGGTCACTTCATAAATAGTGCCAGGGGACAAGTGACACTGTACATGATGGCTGGGGTGTCACGTGAACAAAGGCGTGTACGGTCGCCACGCTGGGTCGCTGCAGGCTGCAATCGGCAATCGGCTCGGTGGCGGAGTCGGCACGCGGCGCGGCTTTGGTGGCTGAGTCGGCAATGGGCAATGGGCTGGTGGCGAAGTCGGCAATGGGCTGGTGGCGGAGTCGGCAATCAATGGCCGGTGGCGGAGTCGGCAATGGGCAATCGGCAATCGGCTCCGGTGCGGAGTCGGCAATGGCAATCGGCTGGTGGCGAGTCGGCAATCGGCAATGGCTCGGTGCGGAGTCGGCAATCGGCAATGGGCTGTGGCGGAGTCGGCGATCGGCAATGGCGGCCTCTCGACGGTCGCAAGCCCGTAGTCGGCTTGCTTCGTAGTCGCCGTCTGGGACTCGGCTGTTCAAGGTCGCCACTGGGACTCGCCTTCCCAAGGTCGCCACCGACTCGCCTCCCAAGGTCGCCACCGACTCGCCTTCCCGAAGGTCGCCAATGACTCGCCTCCCGAAGGTTGCCAGCCGGGAAGTCGGACTGAGGGGCTTTGCTAGCCCCGATGTCTTGAATTATTGTCTCGCCGTCTTCGGGGTATTCGTGCCCAATTACTCCGACAATTGTTCTAAAGGATCAGTAGGAGGCACGACAATAGAAGCAAGACCAGTTATTTCATCCTTACTAGGCAATTCTTTATCATGGGGTTGTCTATGGAATTTAGCAAAATTAAACTCATGTTTCATATCCCCCAAGCCAATTGTAACAACATCCTTTTCACAATCTATCTTAGCATTAACACTATTCAAGAAAGGTCTACCAAATATAATGGGACAAAAGCTATCTTGTGGGGAACCAAGAACAAGAAAATCAGCAGGATATTTAACTTTCCCACACAAGACTTCAACATCTCTAACAATCCCAAATGGTGAAATAGTATCTCTATTGGCAAGATTAATTGTAACATCAATATCTTCTAACTCAGCAGATGCAATATCATGCATAATTTCTTCATATAAGGAAAAGGGTATTGCACTAGCACCAGCACCCATATCACATAAGCCATGATAACAATGATCTCCTATTTTAATAGAAATAACAGGCATGCCTACAACAGGTCGATGTATCTTAGCATCGGGTCTAGCAATATTAGCGCTTCATCACAGAAATAAATAACACGCCAATCAATATTATCGGCCAAGAGATCTTTAACCATAGCAATACTAGGTTCAACTTTAATTTGCTTAGGAGGTGTATATGTTCTAGTATTACTCTTACGAACAACAGTTGAAGCTTTAGCATGATCCTTTATCCTAACAGAGAAAGGTGGTTTCTCAACATAAGTAGTAGGAACAATAGGATCATTATAAGTGATAGTCTTTTCTTCAACTATAATAGGTGCAACTACTTTTACTTCAATAGGAGGATTATATTTAAACCACTTCTCCTTAGGGAGATCAACGTGAGTTGCAAATGATTCATAGAAAGAAGCTACTATCTCAGAGTCAAGTCCATATTTAGTGCTAAATCCACGAAAAACATCGGTATCCATAAAAGATTTAACACAATCAAACTTAGGTGTCATACCTGACTCCTTACCATCGTCGGAATCCCAATCTTCAAAGTTGCGTTTAATTCTTTCCAATAAATCCCACTTGAATTCAGTAGTCTTCATCATATAAGAGCTAGCACAAGAAGTATCGAGCATGGTGCAATCATTGAGAGAAAGCCGAGCATAAATTTTTTGAATAATCATTTCTCTTGAGAGCTCATGATTGGGGCATGAATATAACATTGACTTAAGCCTCCCCCAAGCTAGAACGATGCTCTCTCCTTCGCGAGGCCAAAAAGTATATATATAATTACGATCACGATGAACAAGGTGCATAGGATAGAACTTTTGGTGAAATTCCAAATTTAATCGTTTATAGTCCCAAGATCCCATATCATCACATAGCATATACCATGTGTTGGGGATATAACTACTGAGTATAAACCACCCAGGAGGGGCCGGGTTATGCTCATCCGTATTGAAGCCCATGAAGACAAGGAATATGGCGCTTTACTATAGAAGACTTAGAGGCCCAGAGCCCAAGGGCAGATTAGGGCCCATAGACATAAACCACCATGAGATATGTAACTTGTGTTGTAAGATAGGGAAAGGTAGAAACCGAGCCAGACACGCCAGATGAGCCGGCCTCAGATTTCAGAAACCGCCGCAAGGCCAACTCGTATATAAAGGGACGACCCGACGACAGTTCAGGGACAAGAAACAACAACTCGAGAGATAGGTAAAGCGTATTCGCTCCCTGCTCATTGAGACCCCATCAATTCCATCACAACTGGATCATAGGCTTTAACCTTCACCGCAAGGGGCTGAACCAGTATAAACTCCCCGTGTCCTTTGTCCGATTTAACCCCTTTAAGCTAATCTCTTTGCGATGGCTCCACGACTAAGTCCTCTCACTAGGACATCTGACGTGTTAATTCCATGACAGTTGGTGCCCACCGTGGGGCTATCGCACGATGGTTTCGAGTTCTCGAAGGGCAACTTTGAAGGACTCAAGGGATATGCGGTTGGCCGGATGACCAAGAGTCGTCACGACAAGCTCTACATTGACGACGCTGGCTGGGGCCCCAAGGCCGGCTCAATCTAGTATGGGTACCGGTCTCCTTTGGAGGAATTCACGTCTTCATTGGCAAGATCGGCGAACCGGGCCCTGAGCCGGACATCTGCACCGACCTCGTCGAGACGGCTCAGCGTGCAAGCCCCGCCCGGGTTGAGCCTGCCGTGAAGCATGCGTTCGTGGGATTCATCCATGGTACGGAATCTGAACCGGTGTCCGATCATGATACGGTCGTTTATTCTGATGGTGAATCATCCACCGACGAGACCGAGTTGCTGTATCAACTACAAGATGGCCGGTTCGAGGGCTGTTCCGATGGCGACAGTATTCTGGACCCCTTTGAACCGCCAAACCGGGTTGCGATCTTCATGGCCGGTGATACGTCTCTAACGTATCTACTTTTCCAAACACTTCTGCCCTTGTTTTTGACTCTAACTTGCATGATTTGAATGAAACTAACCCAGACTGACGTTGTTTTCAGCAGAACTGCCATGATGTTGTTTTATGTGTAGAAAAGAAAAGTTCGCGGAATGTCCTGGAAATCCACAGAGGCACTTTTTGGAATTAATAAGAATTTCTAGGCGAAAGAAATACACCAGGGGGCCCACACCCTGTCCACAAGACAGCCCCCTATAGGGCGCACCCCCTATCTCGTGGGCCCCCTGGACCTCCACCGACCTCAACTCCAACTCCATATATTCACGTTCGGGGAGAAAAAAATCAGAGAGAAAGTTTCACCGTGTTTTACAACACAGAGCCGCCGCCAAGCCCTAATCTCTCTTGGGAGGGCTGATCTGGAGTCCGTTCGGGGCTCCAGAGAGGGGGATTCGTCACCGTCGTCATCATCAACCATCCTCAATCACCAATTTCATGATTCTCACCGCCGTGCATGAGTAATTCCATCGTAGGCTTATTGGACGGTGATGGGTTGGATGAGATTTACCATGTAATCGAGTTAGTTTTGTTAGGGTTTGATCCCTAGTATCCAGTATGTTCCGAGATTGATGTTGCTATGACTTTGCTATGCTTAATGCTTGTCACTAGGGCCTGAGTGCCATGATTTCAGATCTGAATATATTATGTTTTCATGAATATATGTGTGTTCTTGATCCTATCTTGCAAGTCTATAGGCACCTATTATGTGTTATGATCCGACAACCCCGAAGTGACAATAATTGGGATACTTCTCGGTGATGACCGTAGTTTGAGGAGTTCATGTATTCACTATGTGCTAATGCTTTGTTCCGGTTCTCTATTAAAAGGAGGCCTTAATATCCCTTAGTTTCTGCTAGGACCCCGCTGCCACGGGAGGGTAGGACAAAAGATGTCATACAAGTTCTTTTCAATAAGCACGTATGACTATTTACGGAATACATGCCTACATTATATTAATGAATTGGAGCTAGTTCTGTGTCACCCTATGTTATAACTATTACATGAGGAATCGCATCCGGCATAATTATCCATCACTAATCCATTGCCTACGAGCTTTTCACATATTGTTCTTCGCTTATTTACTTTTCTGTTGCTATTGTTACAACTACTACCAAAAACCCAAAAACAATTATCTTTACTTTTGCTACTGTTACCTTTATTATCATACCACTTTTGCTACTAAACACTTTGCTGCAGATACTAAGTTATCCAGGTGTGGTTGAATTGACAACTCAACTGCTACTACTCAAGAATGTTCTTTGGCTCCCCTTGTGTAGAATCAATAAATTTGGGTTGAATACTTTACCCTCGAAAGCTGTTGTGATCCCCTACACTTTTGGGTTATCAAGACTAATTTCTGGCGCCGTTGCCGGGGAGCATAGCTCTATTCACTACTAGGAAAAAGCCTTCTAATGCACTAGTAGAAAACCACCAATCAGTCCCGGTTCGTAAGGGCCTTTAGTCCCGGTTCGGGAACCGGGACTAATGGGTCGTTACTAATACTCAACCCATTAGTCCCGGTTCAAACACGAACCGGGACCAATGAGCCTCCACGTGGCCCTCAGGCGCCGAGCCTGGGCTGGGGCCTTTGGTCCCTTGGTGGCTCCAACCGGGACCAAAAGGCGCCCACGTGTCTGCATTCCAAAGGGCCTGGTTTTTGTTTTTTTTGAAAGGAGGGGGTTGGGGGTTTTGGGGGTTTTAGGGGTTAATTTAGGTGTTTCAGATATTGTGTTAGCTAGCTAATTAATAGAGAGAAGTGTCCTCTCTAATTATGTCCGTGCTTGCTCGACGCCACGTAGTATATATACATAAGTGATCGAGAGAACCATTCAAGATGTAAGTTCGCCATGCATACCGAGAGAAGTGATCGATCGACCTCTCCTTCTCCGAGAGATTGGTCGAACAACAAGTTTTACTGGCTACATACATGTACAATCTATATAAGATCTCTTAATTACAAACCACTAGCATTTGAATTCAAGTTCCACATGGTATTCTCCGCTTTATCGATGACGTGTTCAAGAAAGAATCCCGCCAATTCCTCTTGAATTGCTTTCATGCGATCTGGTTCTAGGAGTTCATCCCGATCTGCCACGCCTAATTAATTTGAAGAAGGGGTTAATTAATACATATATATGAATGAAACTCAACAGAAATGATGGTGTAATAAAATGAAATTGTGAATATTATTGCTTACGCACTTCATATTGTCTTCTAGAGTAGCCCCGCTTGTTTTTCAATGTCGCTGTGGATGAACTCGCACACGTAGTATCCACAGTAAATCATTCCTTCCTCCTGCCACAAGCACTTTACGAGAAATAGAGGTCAATCAAACTGATAATGAAGCATTATATAAATGGCATTGATGAAAGTATAGCTATAGAATCAACGGAGATGCGCCGCAAGAGTACTTACTTTCGGTATGTATATCGCAGCTCCTTCGGCAGTCCCGAGCTTGTGCGGTGAACTGTTTCAAACCCTGCAAGACAAAGAAAATATTTGTTATTACTTGAGATATCAGGAAATGAACAAAAGTTGCCGATATGGTGCGATAATGATCGATTGAACTTACTTGCCGAGCATTTCACCATGTCCGCATAGGTGTTGGGATCTTTCCGTCTCGAGTCTAAGACGGTTACTAGTCCACGCCAAGCTTAATCTCCGTAAGAATATAGTGGTACCTGCACGCATGCATAACTCATCAATTACATTAACCTCGCCGAGTAATAAGGAAAACCGAATATGCACACGACAAGAATAACTCACGGGCCGTGGTAAGGAAAGAGTATGGTATCTTTGTTTTGATTTTTGATCAATGATTGTAGCAAGTTGTCCTCGGCCTCTTCGGGCGTGCTTTTCAACTAGAAAACATCTATGATATTTGTGTTAATGAACCCAATATCATAGATTTCATTTTTTTGCACTCGACGATCTTCAATCTGCATAATATATTGAGGATAATTAATTATAAATACATGCAATGAAAGAGCCGAGCTATATATACAGACTAATGACAGAAATAGTACTTACAGCAGTAGCAAAAGACCATTAATTTATCGAGGGCCTTTTGATTGAAGAACTCAAGAACTCCTCAAATGGAATAGACAATGATCATTTGAAACGAGGTCGTGCTCTCTTTAATTTTCAGATACAAAGTGTTCGTCCCCTCGCACTCTCTCGCAGGTTTTCATGTACCAACTGTGGAATCTTCGATCATTGTTGTCGAGACTTTTCATCTTTGACGAGAGGCTTCCGCATCAGATCTCAATAAGTCCACCTCCATGAAATCAGGAAGTGCATCGTCAGCAGTAATCTTCAAGATTGCCATAACCGCCACCGCCCCGGAGGATTAGACACATTCAGCGGGGGCACGATTGTTGTGCTTGTTCGCCGAGCTGGGCAATTTTTTTCCCTTTGCCCGTTGTTCTTTAACCTTTATCGCTGATGTAGTTCCCACCGCTTGGCTTGGAGATATGTCTGCTCAAGAATGCGCCATAGTTGGTTCTCGGCGGAGACTTTGGTGGTTTCCTCGTGGCATTGAGAGTGCGCTTTGCTTTCACCGGATCGACCTTCTCCTCCGGAGGTGGATGTATCTTTGCTTTAACCCCTTCAAAGAACTCCTTCACTTGGGTCTGCACGATCGATCGCTTTCCTCCTTGCTCCTCTCATACGGTAACTTCTCTACAGGCTTTAGAGGTGGACCGATCAGATTGCCTCTCTCTTCTTGTGCTGCTAGACGCCGGAGCAGACGGAGCGGCTGCGGCGCCTGCCTTCCTTCGTGCTTGCTTACGAGGCGGAGGAGAAGGACTACGACGCGCCGGAGCAGCCGGGCGGGGCGGGTCTCTTCCGCCTTTGCCGGGCGAGGCGGAGAAGGAGGAGGCGGAGTGCCGCCACGCCACGGAGAAGGGGCGGAGTGCCGCCACGCTGCCCTGATCTTCACTCACGGAGGAGGAGGCGGTGGAGGAGGCGGAGTGCCGCCATGCGTGCCTCGATCGCCACTCGCGGAGGAGGAGGCGGTGGAGGAGGCGGAGTGCCCCGACTCACGGATGAGGAGGAGGAGGCGGAGGCGCCCAGCCTGTAAGGTCGATGAGCTCCTTCCGCCATAGGCATGGAGTCTTCAGAGCAGTAACCCAGCCTAGTCTCCCTTCACCGTAGGGTGCTCAAGCCGAGGTCCTCAAATCCTCCGTTATTTCATCAACCATCACCTTAGCAAATCCTTCCGAATCGGCCGGCAAGTGATAAGTTGTGCCGGTCCACTAGGATAAACTTGGCCAACAGCCGCCTTGACCTTCAAATTCATGCATCGCGCCATAATGTGGCAATTTTGAGACTCCGTGATACCATCCACGGATAGCTGGCAGAGCCGCCAAGACATGCTCCGCTGAAGCAGCTCGGTGGAAGCAACGCCGCTTCGCGCCGAGATGGCGGGTAGCTTCGGGAAGCTTCGCATGTCGCTTGTTGCGATCTTCCGCTTCGCTCCTCTTCTCGATCCTCTAGCCCCATTACCCTTCCAAGCAGCGCCTGATTTGGTCATGCTCCACTTTCTTCCTCCTCTCGTGGGTTTTGTAACCCCGCGTCCGAAAACCAACCTTCCACGGAAGCGAGCCCGGCGTGCCTCGTGTCCGCCCAGGTGCTCGGATTCCTAAGGGCCATTGTGAGCTCGCCCTTCTCCCTGCTTGGAAGGAACGTCCCTCGCCAAGCAAAGATCAATATATTGTCGGTTTCTTGACTGGTGTTTGCAGCTGCTCGCTCGCCCACTAACACCGCCTCACATAGGTCCAAGGTTCCGCCAGCCCCAAGAACCAAGTCCGCAACGGTCTGCCAGCGATCGCCTCTCGGTTCGATCCTTTTTCAAGCAGATCATGCTCAGCCTTGACCACTTAGGCCGGGCTTTGAGGTAGCCACCGACCCCGCATGCGATGGTGAAGCGCCTTCTTCGCAGCATTTTTCTTGTTTGTCTCCGACATCTTCTTACTCTTTTCCGATGTCATGTGGGCCACAAATGCGGCCGCTGATCTTTGATCTTCTCATATTTGCCGATGAATTCTGGTGTCTCTTTTTCTTGACAAACTGGTTCAGCTCTTTCCTCCACCTCCTCATTAGGCCAGCCATCTTCTTAAGAGCACAAGACTTGATTAATTGCTCTTTAACTGCTTCTCCGGATCCTCCTCCGGCGGTAGGGTGAAATTTGCCTTCAGCTCATTCCAAAGATCTTCTTTCGATATCATTGACATAAGACACCTCAGCGTTTTCATCCTTAGCAGGCTTATACCATTGTGGATGCCGATCGATCCTGTCCCTAACAAGAACCCCGTGACCGAAAGCGTAAAATGCCTTCTTTGTCCGGATGGGTTCAATCGGTTCGCCGTCGGGCGCGATTTCTATGATCTCAAACTTTTCATCCGAGCTCAACTTTTCTTCGGCCTCGCCTCCGCATCAAGTTGTGCTCGATCCGAGGGCTAGAAATTATAAGGAAGAAAGACGACAGATTTAATATGTGTACATATACCAAAACAATGGATGCATCAATTAACTTGTCAAGACGGGCTTAACTAATATATATATACCTGGCCGACTCGTTCGGTGACTCGCTCGCACGGTCTCCTTCGCCTTGTACCTCCATTGTGTCACCGAGCCATCATGAACATAGTCCTCCTCTTGTACCGCATTAATGAGTCGGCCATCATAATCATAGCCCTCTTCTTCATCCATCCGACCAACGGTGTCGATGAGAAATGACGCAACATCATCACTTCCATTTGCGATTATTTCCAACATCGCTTCGCTTTCTTCGCCTCGGAGTGCTCCATAGTTTCGCAAATATTGACAACATGTCAATTATTATTCAACATCGCTTTCTCTAGGGTTTGGGTGTCCTCGAGAGTTTTGGTCGAGCGAGAGGGCCGAGGGGGTGCTGCAGTTGTATCTAGAGGGGTTAATTATATCGACAACGACGCGACATACATATACATATCGGGAGGGGTATCGGTACCACCCCTCGTGTTTAAGTTTCTTCTTTCTCCTTTCCTTTCTTTCTTCTTCTCCTCTTCTTTTCTTCTTCTCCCTCGAGAAAGGAAAATAATTAAGAAAAGGAAGAAAAGAGGAAGAAGGAAGAAGAAGAAGAAGAAGAAGAAGTAAAGAAGAAAAAGAGGAGAAGAAGAAAGGAATAGAGGAGAAGAAGAAAAATAGAATTTCTCCTTTCTCCTCTATTCCTTTCTTCTTCTCCTCTTCTTTTCTTCTTTTTTTCCTCTTCTTATTTATTTCTCCTCTTCTTCCTCTCCTCTTTTCTCCTTTCTTCCTCTTCTTATTTTCCTTTTCCTCTCATTCTTTTAGTATTGCTTGTTTTAAAAAATGTTCAAATAGAAAATTCCAAAAAAACAAAGGTTTTGCCTAATGCATTGTTCATATGAATATACCAACATTTGCATATTCTACAATAATTAATATCAACAAAAAAATCTGTGAACAGAAAAAAAACGAACTTTTCTAAAAATCTATCTTTTGCATATATATAGCCACATATGAACAGAGCCGCATATATACATACACATATATGAACAGAAAAAAAACTAATAAAATGAAACATATACATAACATATATGAACATATATATACACATACACATATATGCATTATATGAACAGAAAAAAACTAAACTAATAAAAATGAAAAAACATACAGAGCCACATATATATATAGCCACATATATACATATATATATATATATACATTGAACAAAAAAACAAAACTAATAAAATGAAAGAAAAAAGAGCTGGTGCATGCGGCGGCTCACAGCGGTGGCGGAGCGCTGGGCGGCGCGCGACGGCGACGGCGACGGCGACGGGCGCTGGGCGCTGGGCGGGCGACGGCGACGCAAGGGAGTTCTCGGCGGCGACAAGGCAGAGCTCAAGGGCGACGACGGCGAAGCGCTGGTTTCGGGAGGACGGCGACGACGACGGGCGCGGCGACGGCGACGGCGACGGCGACGGCGGGAGCGGCGGGCGGCGCTGGGCAGCTCGGCGGCGCTGGCGCGCTTCAAGGCTGCTGGGGGCAATGTGGCGATGAACTGCAAAACTGCAAAGTGCCACTTATATACAAGGAGATTGGTCCCGCAGGCACCAACCGTGACTAATGCCCCTTTAGTCCCGGTTGGAGCCACCAACCGACCAAAGCCTCACTTTCGCAGCCCAAAGGGCGGGAAGCTGCGGCCTTTGGTCCCGGTTGGTGGCTCTAACCGACTAAAGCCTCTTTAGTCCCGGTTGGTGCCACCAACCGGGACCAAAGGCCTCACGCCTGCCTGCCGGGCCAAAGTTTAGTCCCACTCGCTAGTTGAGAGGGGAGCGCAGGGTTTATAAGCCCCACCGCCGCCCCCTCTTGAACTCCTTTGAACTGCAGCTTATGGGCCTACTTGCTCCTTCGTTGCTTCGTTGACCTTCTGGCCTTCAAGGGCCTAATCTCGCCCAAATAGGATACTAAAATCAGATTCAGCTGTATGCCCAAGAGGTGGCATTTTTTTTCTTGCTTTATTTAATTTATTTTGTTTCTACTTACAACAAAATACTTATTGTTGTTTTTTTGTTTTGTTTTCTGCATTATTTATTTTCTTTTGTTTTTGCTCTATTTTTAAATCTTTTTGCTTCTAGTTTTAGGAAAATTATAAACTTTCTGTTAGTGCCATTACTAATTTTCAAATTTGAAAACACTTTTTTTTGTTTTCTTTCTTGCTTTATTTAATTTATTTTGTTTCTACTTACAACAAAATACTTATTGTTGTTTTTTTGTTTTGTTTTCTGCATTATTTATTTTCTTTTGTTTTTTGCTCTATTTTTAAATCTTTTTGCTTCTAGTTTTAGGAAAATTATAAACTTTCTGTTAGTGCCATTACTAATTTTCAAATTTGAAAACACTTTTTTTTGTTTTCTTTCTTGCTTTATTTAATTTATTTTGTTTCTACTTACAACAAAATACTTATTGTTGTTTTTTGTTTTGTTTTCTGCATTATTTATTTTCTTTTGTTTTTGCTCTATTTTTAAATCTTTTTGCTTCTAGTTTTAGGAAAATTATAAACTTTCTGTTAGTGCCATTACTAATTTTCAAATTTGAAAACACTTTTTTTGTTTTCTTTCTTGCTTTATTTAATTTATTTTGTTTCTACTTACAACAAAATACTTATTGTTGCTATTTTTAATTATTACGAGGGTCAACCATAAGACATTTCAAATGAACTCAAAAGTTGAAAGTTGGCATGGTATCATAAATTGACCCACACATAGCATGTGCATGTACAAAACGAACAATGGTATCATACTCATCAGCCATAATATAATGGTATCATAAACGAACAATAGTTATGGAGAAAGTCTTCACTTTTTCTTCGCTTGTGTCATTTGCTTATTGCGCCAGAACCATGGATAATCTTCATCGCTTATCAAGATGTCAGGGTCAGCCTTGACTTTAAAGGAGGAATTTCATGAAACTTTTCATAATCTTCGACATGTCTGCCTTTGTCCTCCACTCCCACGATGTCCCTTTTCCCCGAAAGAACTATGTGGCGCTTTGGCTCATCGTATGATGTATTTGCTTCCTTATCTTTTCTCTTCTCGGTCCATCGACATGTCCTTCACATAGATAACCTGTGCCACATCATTGGCTAGGACGAACGGTTCGTCAGTTGTACCCAAGATTTTTCAGATCCACTGTTGTCATTCCGCATGTGGGTCTACTCTGCACTCGCCTCCTCGACAGATTGACCCATTTGCACTTAAACAAAGGGACCTTAAAATCATGTCCGTAGTCAAGTTCCCATATGTCCACTATGTAACCATAATATGTGTCCTTTCCTCTCGGTTGTTGCATCAAAGCGACACCGCTGTTTTGGTTGGTGCTCTTTGATCTTGGTCAATCGTAAAATGTATTCCCATTTATCTCAGATCCTTTCCAAATCAATACGGTCAAAGATGGTCCCTCGATAACAAGTACAGCTCCTCACAAACAGTGTTGTCACCTCGACACGTGCTTCCAACCAACTGCTGAAAGTCCCGATGTGTTCACATAATCCAATTGTCGACCGCCCGGTGTTTGAAGCGCAGATCGTTCTTGTGTTCATCGACATACGGGTCACCAAGGTAGAGTTCTAGAGAACTGTAGTGGGCTTGAGACCAAGAATATCCGCCCCTCGCATATTATTGAGTCCTTTCCAAGCGTGTTTTTCCAAATACCCCCCCTCATACCGCGATTTAGGGAGACCTATCTTCTTAAGGCCAGGAATGAAGTCAACACAAAACCCGATGACATCCTCTCGCTTGATGGCCCATGGAGATGCTTCCTTCTCGCCTAGCGTTACGGACATATTTC
Organism: Aegilops speltoides; assembly: GCA_021437245.1. Classification (NCBI taxonomy): domain Eukaryota; kingdom Viridiplantae; phylum Streptophyta; class Magnoliopsida; order Poales; family Poaceae; genus Aegilops; species Aegilops speltoides. The sequence continues at coordinate 10,656 of JAHHZJ010001553.1, read as the reverse complement.
TTTAGGACTCCCATGAACCTCTCAAAGGGGTACATATTGTGTAGAAATACGGGCCCGTAATGACAATCTCGCCAACTAGATGAACAAGAACGCAAGGCCATGATATTGAAGAAGGATGGTGGGAACACCAGCTCAAACCGACAAGACATTGCACCACATCACCCTTAGCCTTGGTATGGTTTCGGATCGATCACCTTCGAGATATTGCATTGAGGAATGCACATAGCTTCACAATGGCTAATCGGACGCTTTCCGTAGAAGCCCCTCAATGCAACCGAAGCAGCTTGCGCCATAATCACGCGGCAGTCATGAGACTTTAGGTTCAAACTTTTTCTCTGCCATATTTATTATTCCTTTTATATTCGACGAGAAGCCGCCGACCTTCATACTAAGCAGCATTCAAAGAAGATTTCTTCTTCTTTGGTAAGAGCATAGCTGGCAGGACCTTCATACCGCTTTGGAGGCATGCCGCCTTTTTCGTGCAAACGCTGCAGTCCTCTCGTGCCTCACCAGTATCTTTTGTCTTCCCATACACGCCCAAGAAGCCTAGCAGGTTCACGCAAAGGTTCTTCGTCACGCATCACGCCGATCAAGAGCGGACCTCTAGGTCTTTCCAGAGGGTAGGTCCCAAAATATAGATTTCTTCTTCCACATGGGTGCGTGTCCTCAACGCCACTGAACAGCTAGTCCGCCGACCCTTTCCAAAGATTACGTAAATCATCGACCATAGCAAGTACGTGATCACCGGTACGCATGGCGGCTTCTTCCGTGATCTGCCTCGCTTTTGAAATGCTTGCCTTTCTTTCGACATTGATGGTTGGTCGGAAGAAATCGACGATGGCCTGTGTACACATTCTTCCCGCAGCTTGCCGTATATACTATCGCTGTCAAGTAAACAGTGCGTGCATGCGTGGTATCCCTTGTTTGTCCGTCCCGAAGGTTACCGAGAGCGGGCCAATCGTTGATGGTCACGTAACAGCAACGCCTTTAGGTTAAATTCTCCTGCTTGTGCTCATCCCACGACGCACACCGCTTCCATTCCACAGCTGTAAAAGTTCTTCAACTAATGGCCTTAGGTACACATCAATGTCATTGCCGGGTTGCTTAGGGCCTTGATGAGAACTGCATCATAATGAACTTCCGCTTCATGCACATCCAAGGAGGAAGGTTATACATACATAGAGTCACGGGCCAGGTGCTGTGATTGCTGCTCGCTTCCCGAAAGGATTAATGCCATCCGCGCTTAAAGCAAACCATACGCCCTTGGCTCACTTGCAAACTCATCCCAAGATTTCTCTCGATTTTTCTCCATCATGACCCGTCACGGGTGCTCTCAACTTCCCGCCTTTCTTACGGTCCTCACTGTGCCATCGCATCAACTTGGCATGCTCTCCGCTTCAACAGACGCTTCAACCGTGGTATTATAGGAGCATACCACATCACCTTCGCAGAACCTCTTCCGGGGGCTCGCCACAACATCACTAGGGTCATCTCGTCTGATCTTATACCGTAATGCACCGCATACCGGCATGCGCTCAGATCCTTGTACGCACCGCGTAGAGGATGCAATCATTAGGGCATGCATGTATCTTCTGCACCTCCAATCCTAGAGGGCATACGACCTTCTTTGCTGCGTATGTACCGTCGGGCACTTCGTTATCCTTGGAAGCTTCTTCTTCAATATTTTAAGTAGCTTCAAATCCTTTATCAGCACAAGATTCTCCGCCTTCCATCGCAGCAATTCCAAAGACGGTACCTAGCTTTGTGTTGCCATCTTCGCAATTGGGGTACAACCCTTTTTGTGGTCCTCTAGCATGCGATCGAACTTCAGCTTCTTTTTTGACTTTCAGATTGCGCCCTTGCATCGACAATGACCCGCGGAGATCATCATCATCGGGCACATCATCTGGTTCCTCTTGATCTTCAGCAGCTTCTCCCGCTTGCAAGATCATCGCACATCGTCTGTTCCTCTTGATCTTCTCGAGCATCACCGTATTCAGGGGCACATAGTTGTCATCGTATTCTTCTTCTTCGCCGCCTTCCATCATAACCCCTATTTCTCCGCGCCTCGCCCAAACATTATAGTGTGGCATGAAACCCTTGTAAAGGTGGGTGTGCAGGATTTTCCGTCGAGTAAGACTTCAGATTCCCACATATAGGGCATGGACAACACATAAAACCATTCTGCTTGTTTGCCTCAGCCACTTCGAGAAAATTATGCACGCCTTAATGTACTTGAGGTGTGTCTTGAACCGCATATCCATTGCCGGTTCATCTGTGTGCATTATATATAATTATGTGTCAAAATCATTAGAGAGATCATGAATAGATAATTAATTAAGACCAAATTAATAGAAGTTCATCATCACATTAAAACCAAAGTACATACATAGTTCTCATCTAACAACATAAAGCTCGCAGAGCATCTAAATTAATTAAACCATACACTCAAACTATGTAAAACATTTCAATGCGAAACAAATGCGATCATAATCGCAACCAATGTAACAACCGATCCAACGACATAATGATACCAAGCCTCGTATGAATGGCATATTTTCTAATCTTTCTAATCTTCAAGCGCATTGCATCCATCTTGATCTTGTGATCATCGATTTACATCCGCAACATGCAACTCCAATATCATCTTCTCCTCCTCAATTTTTCTAATTTTTTCCTTCAACAAATTGTTTTCTTCTTCAACTAAATTTAACCTCTCGACAATAGGGTCGGTTGGAATTTCCGTTCAACAACCTCCTAGATGAATAAAATCTATGTCACGCTGGTCGGCATAATTGTCATAAATAATAAATGAACCAATAGTTATGAAAAGATAATATATACCACATCCGAATCATAGATGTGACGAGGGCCGACGGGCGGATACCAAAACCATCGCACTATATAAGATGCAATAATAAAAGTAAGAAAATTATACAAGTATATATCTATCTAAACATACAATAAGAATATTTTTCCTTTCGAAAGAAGATAAGAACAAGAGGCTCACCACGGTGGTGCCGCCGATGAGATCGGTGCGGTGATCGACGACGCTGAAGACGGGATGGGGCGGACGGACCGCTAAACCTAGACAAATATGGAGGAAAATGGAGCTTGGCGGTCGAGCTTGGAGAGGAGAAACCTTAAGTAGTGTGGCTCGGCATTCCATCGAACACCTTGTGTGCATATGAGGTGAGCTAGAGCACCACCAAGCCCTCTCCCTCGGCCAGAAAAAACAGAGCAAAGGTGCTCGCTTCTTGCGCGGGGGGTATATATAGGCACCACCATTGGTCCCGGCTGGTCGCATCGAACCGACTAAGGGTTTTTGGTCCCGTTCGTGCTACTAACCGACGATCATGGTCCCGTGGGCCAGAGCGAGGGATCATTGGTCCCGGTTCATCCCACCAACCGACCAAAGGTCCAGATTGAACCGGGACCAATGGCCCACGTGGCCCCTTTTCTACTAGGCCGCCCTCGGGCTCATGAACTGGTCCGATGCCATTTCATTGGTCCCGGTTCGATTGAACCGACTAATGGGCTGGACCGCCCGACCAGTCACTATGGCCCGAGTCAATTTTCTACTAGTGCTCACACTACTCCAGCCCAAGCACGCTTAACTTCGTAGTTCTATCCAACCCTAGCAAATGCTCACTTCACAAGCACTTGTTGATATATCTAGCATATCAATCCTATTATACCTTGTTGATGTCTAGGACTTTGTTCATGTTCATGACTATGATGAAAATTTTGAAAAATATTTCAAACTTCCGGGTCATATTACATATCATTTTTTGAAAAAAAAAATAAAAAACCAAATTGTTTTTGAATTTTTTTTGCCTCTAGATCTTGAAAGCCCCGTAATTTTTTTTCTGTTAGGTTTTTGGGGATTTTGAAAATGTTTAACGGGGTTCCCCCGGTTAAATTCGGATGTAACTTTTCGAGTAGATGATTTTTCATATATAAAACTGTTTAATCCGAGTTCGTATGCAAAAGTTATGCCCATTTTACAAATTTTCAGAGAGATTTTACAAATAAAGTCGAAATTTATATTTGTAAATTTTCCCAACAACTAGACCACATATCACATGGGAAACTTATTTTCTTTTATTTTTTTGACATTTTTATCATTTTTTTAATTTTTTTTAAAACTGAAAAGGCGGTCCACCGGGGTGCATTTGGTGGAAGTTGGCAATTACTAATGGCGCACCTTGGGATGGTGCGCCATTAGTTAGTTAAACTAGTAATGGCGCACCACAACCACGGTGCGCCATTACTAGTTTTGAAAAAATAAATTTTTTTTTGAAATTTTGTTTGAAATTTTTGAAAAAAACTTAGAATGAGCACTCAAAGGGACAAAGGCGCCATTATTAGTTAAACTAGTAATGGCGCACTCGTCCACCGGGTGCGCCATTACTAACAAAAATTTTATAAATTTTTTATAATTTTTTATTTTTTTTTCAAATTTTCTAATGAGCAAGACGGTGGGTGTGGTGCGCCATTACTAGTTAAAACTAGTAATGGCGCACCACACCCATGGTGCGCCATTAGAAGTTTTGAAAAACTGTGGGTTTACTAATGGCGAATCGTGGGATGTGGTGCGCCATTAGTATTTGAAACTAATGGCGCACCAACACATGGTGCGCCATTAGTAGGTAGTAATGGCGCACCACATGTCTGGTGCGCCATTAGTGTCAATTCCATCTATAGCCCTTTTCCTAGTAGTGATTCTCTGAGTCACTTGGGATTTATATTTGTTGATCACTATGAAGAACTTGAAAGACGATAGAACTACGATCTATCCCTCAACTACGAGGGGAGGTAAGGAACTGCCATCTAGCTCTGCACTAGATTCTCCTTCTGTTATTAGTAAGCTTGCGACACCTAAACCTGCTACTGCTATGAATTCTGATATGTCGCATGTTATTGATGATGCCACTTCTGCTTTGCATGATACTTATGATGAAACTACTTCTGTGCGTGATACTACTTTGACATTAGGTGAATTTCTTGATGAACAACTTTCTAGAGTTAGGGTGAATGAAAATTTTGAAGATGCTATTATTGATGATAGTGATGATGAAAATTCTCCCAATGATTATGTATTGCCTGTTGTCCTTGAGCGTTATGTTATGAATGAAGAAGCTGCTAGAGCTATCTTTGCTTGCAATGATAGATATGGTCTTAAGAAATTATTAGCTAAATGGAAGCAGCAGTCTCTTAATGCTAGAATGAAACCCGACCCTGCTTTTACTACTTCACCTATTTGTGTTACTGATAAGGATTATGAATTCTCTGTTGATCCTGAGATTATTACTTTAGTTGAATCTGATCCTTTTTATGGCCTTGAATCTGAAACTGTTGTGGCACATCTTACCAAGTTGAATGATATAGCTACCCTGTTTACTAATGATGAGAAGTCTCGCTATTTTTATATCCTTAAGATATTTCCGTGCTCGTTAAAGGGTGATGCTAAGACTTGGTATAATACTCTTGCTCCTGGTTGTGTGCGTAGTCCCCGTGATATCATTTATTACTTCTCGCTAAATATTTCCTGCTCATAAGAAACAAGCTGCCTTGCAGAAATATATAATTTTGTGCAAATCAAAGAAGAGAGTCTCCCACAAGCTTGGGGAGGCTTCTCCGTTACTTAATGCTTTGCCTGATCATCCTCTTAAGAAAAATGAAATACTTGATATCTTTTATAATGGACTAACCGATGCTTCCAAGGACTACGTGGATAGTTGTGATGGTTGTGTTTTCAGGGAAAGAACAGTCGATGAGGCTGAAATATTATTGAATAATATGTCGATTAATGAAAATAATTGACTCTTCCCGAGCCAATTCCTCAAGTAATTCCTAAACCAATTGAGCCAACTCGAGCCTATTCCTAAACCCACTCCGAAGAAGAGAGGTGTATTATTTCTCAGTCCTGAAGATATGCAAGAGGCAAAGAAATCAATGAAAGAAAAAGGTATTAAAGCGGAAGATGTTAAAAATTTACCTCCCATTGAAGAAATACATGGTCTTAATATACCGCCTGTTGAAGAACCATATTGTCTTGATAACCCGACACAGGTAGTAAAGGTAAATTCTCTCTTTAGATATGATAAAGTTGAAATCCCCTCTACTAAATTTCATAGCCCTTGATTAGATGAATTTGATGACTTTATGGCTAGATAAGAAAGTTTTAATGCTTATGTTGGTAGAGAGTTAAAGAATAATGCTTTCGAGATAGGACGAGTAAGCGATAATCTGGCTAGAGTTAAAGATGTACTCAAACTCGTTAGCAAATATGCTTCCATGGTTGCTACTCAAGCTGACCAAGTACTTAAAGCTCAGAATTATTTGCTTAATGAATTAAATAGTAAAAATGACTTTGCTGTTAGAGTGGCTACTAGAACTGGTAGAATGACTCAGGAACATTTGTATCCTGAAGGCCACCCTAAGAGAATCAAGCAAGATTCTCAGAGAAATAATTTAGAGGCACCTAGTTATTCTAAAAAGAAGAAAAATAAAAATGATAGGACTTTGCATGCTTCTAGTGAACCTGTTGTAGACACACCTGAGAATCCCAATCATATTTCTATTTCTGATGCTGAAACACAATCAGGTGATGAACATGAACCTAGTGTAATGTTAATGATAATGTTCATGTTGATGCTCAACCTAGGAAAAACAATGAAGTAGAGATTGAACCTGATGTTGATCTTGATAACCCACAATCAAAGAATCAAAGTTATGATAAGAGAGTTTTTGTTGCTAGGAAGCACGGTAAAGAAAGAGAACCATGGGTTCAGAAACCCACGCCCTTTCCTCCCAAACCATCCAAGTCAAAGGATGATGAGGATTTTGAGCGCTTTCCTGAAATGATTAGACGTATTTTCTTACATAATCGCTTAACTGATATGCTCAAAGTAAATCCTTATGCTAAGTATATGAAGGATATCATTACAAATAAAAGAAAGATACCGGAAGCTAAAATTTCCACCATGCTTGCTAGTTACAATTGTAAGGGTAGAATACCAAAGAAACTTGGAGATCCGAGTGTACCGACTATACCATGCTCTATTAAAAGAAATTATGTTAGAACTGCTTTATATGATCTTGGAGCCGGTGTTAGTGTTATGCCTCTCTCTTTATATCTATCGGTGTACTAAGGTAGGGGTACCTTAGTACCCCGAACTTGTGCACGGGCAGTTGCAGCGCCCCGCGGCAAGGCTTGCGGGTGCCCGCCAAGACCCTCCATCGCCTTCTATTACTGCCATTCAAAAACAAAGTATCAACTAAGAAGACAGAGATCCAGTAAGAGAAGCTTGCTGTGGAGGACGAAGGCCCCGGCAAGAGGAGCTTGTCGGAAGGCCACCAAGGTGCTCCCCTGAAGGACTTCTGCCGCGACGCCCACTGCCCCGGCAGCAGCCAGTGTGGCCGCAAGCTTGCCGGCGCAAGAAGAAGGGTCATGGCAAGGCGCTTGTCATGCAGGGCTTGCCACCCAGCTCTCCAACGCACTCCAACGAACGTGTCACCCCGTGGCCATCCTGTAAGCACGTGGCGGGCGCTGCACAGCCATGCGAGCGAGGTGGCAAGCGGAGCGACAGAGACGCCATCGTGGCAACCGGTGGCTCACCTAACGGTCGCTTCTTTTGCACTGTTAGCGACCGGACGGGCAATAAATGCCCTTGTCCCCCGCCGTCGAGTTAGGTAGGGGACACCGCTGGTCATCAAGTACCAACCTGCGTTTTACTCTTTACCCCTCTTCCCACGCTGCCACCGTTGGTTCCCCCTTCAGACTATAAAAGGGAGGCCCATGCGCACATAGAGGAGGTTCGGTCCATTCGACACACACAACACCACCATACGCTCGCACTCTCGAGCAAGATCAAATACGTATAACAAAATAGCAAAGAGGAGTTTTATCTCCCGGAGAGCTCCGGCCGGGTAAAATCGCCAGATCCCCGCGCTACCGACCTCGACCTGCTCTTGCTTATGCCCGCCTCCCTTGCCGGACTAGAAGGGCCCCGCCCATAGGTGCTCGTGGTTACACACGACGCCTCGACATCCTTGGCGCGCTGTAGGGGGCGTCGAGATCGTGAGCATCTGATCCGGTCTCCGCGCGCGCTACATCAACGCCTTCATTAACATGCCACCAAAGAAGAAGCCTTCGGAGGTGGCCGCTCCATCTACATTGATTCTACCACCACCGCCGGAGCAAGCAGGCGGTGGAGTGGACGCCGGCGGAGGAGCGGGCGCCGACGGTGGGACGCACGTCGTCACCAGATCCAAAAACAAGGCCCCGCAAGTGTCGGCGACCGTGCAGACGCCGCACCCTTCCCAGGAGGTGCAAGGTCGGCAGCGCCCCGGTGCTCCTAGCACCGTGCTTGCATTGGAGCAAGGCCAAGCTGGTGGGTTGCGGGACGTTCGAGGTCAGCATGCACGCCCGCATGCTGGCGCGAGTGAGGTATGGTCGCCAGGACGGGGTGTTGCTCCTCCCAATCCAGTTGGGAGTCTGAGCACATCCCGCTCCTAGCGCCGCTCGTCGCCACCGCCACCCAAGACAGCAGAGGAAGGCTGCTCGAGCCTACCTGCTCTCGGACTACCCTCCGGCGCCGCACAAGATTGACGATCGGAGGATGACCATTTACAGCCTCGTCGGCCGCTTAACGGCGACAAGCCCGGCGATCGAAGCTGCCGAAGCTCGCAGGCGCCCAGGCGCAAGCCGACGCTGACAAGACCGCTGGGGGTGCCACCTCCGTGCACTCCTAGCCCCGAGGGCCAAGATCGCCAGCTCGCCGGGCCAACCCCGACGCCGACTCCACTGCGTCGTCGGACCCGCGAACCCGCCGTGATCAACGCCGCGTTCTCCAAGAACGGCGGCACGAAGACGCTCGCACTCGCATCAAGCGCAGAAGGGAAGTGCGATGTCAATCTGACCAGCGCGCTGGGCCCATTGTCGATGTGCATGCACCGGGCGAACCAGCGACTTGTCAGACGCTGCAGGTTGCCCTGCTGCTCACCCGTGAGCTGCGGCAAGTCCAAAGGGCCCAAGACCAAGAACTTCAAGCCCGACCTGCCCGAGAAGTATGATGGCAGGATACATCCGTCGAGTTCCTCAAAGATCTACACCATCGCGTGCAAAGCTGCCGGAGGGCGCGACGAGAAGATCTCGCTAACTACTTCCTACCGGTGCTCAAGCCCAACGCCGTCTTGGCTCATGCACTTGCCGACGGCTCCATCTCTTCATGGGCGGACTGTGTCATCAGCTTGTCGGCGCTTTCACAGCGGCCACAAACCCCATGGCTGTGGAGAGCGATTTGCATTTTGTCGGGGTTGGTGCGACATATGCCAACGGGTGGCTTATCATGGTGGGGGCGAGTAGAACGTCCGCCGGTGCTCGAAACGGATGAGGCGAAGGCATGCACGGCTAATCTTACCTACTTGGCTCTCCGAGGAGATAATACCCCTATCGCTGCTCAAGGGTCTCCGCATGATCACTATGGGGGATAGTACAAGGGTGCTCTCGAGCTGTGTGGAGGCGGTGAAGGAGCAAGACTAGCTCTTCCTCTTGCTATATGCCTAGAAACCTACTCAGGCCGAACCCTTTGCATGGGTGCCCTGGGTTTATATAGGCCTACCTCGGGGTACAGGGTAATCTGACCGAGGGCCCCCTCAGCCGCCGGGCCTCTCGCCGCCGCCCTTCCGCCCGATCGGCGGCCCTCATGACAGGCCGAGCACTATGCAGCACTCGATGACGCAGTTTTGGTTATGGGGTCGGGAACAAGTCAGCCACCGTCAGCGATCACCGCCGCCACTCCTCGTCCAATCTGTTTATGGCCTGGGGGCCTCAAGCAGAGGCGGCCGACCGGTAGCCGACTCTGTAGGGCCGCCTTCGGACTCTCCGGCCGAGCTCATCTATCTCATCGACGGAGGGCCCGCCATCTTCGGCCGACGACGCCATTGTGGGTACAAAGGCGGCGACATGTGGTCGAGGGAGGTCGAGGGCATGGCAACAAAGGCCGCCACCGGAGATCTCCCGTGACGCCACTCATCGAGCCATGCCCCTCCCTGTGGACCCGGGGACAGCCACGACGGGCTGTACCTCGCTGGTCGTCAGGAGGTCGCGGGCGACTCTCGAGTCGGCCCTTTGAGAGGTCGCAGCCCGAGTCGGCTTGGTCTCGAGTCGCCGCCTGGGACTCGGTTCTTCAAGGTCGCCAGCTTTGACTCGCCTTCCCGGTCGCCACCGACTCGCCTACCCGGGTCGCCTGCTGACTCGGCCGAGGGGCGCGCCTGCCCCGGGATGTCTTGAAGATCTTGGGTCCCGGTCTGCCTACCCATGGCCCATTATTCGACAGAGTCCCCGGCCGGGCGGCCTGGCAAGCCGCCTCGGGCTTCGCGCTTCAGACTCGAGGCGCCGACTCGAGATTCGCTGCCGCGTTTTCGCCGCCACGCAGAGCCGCCGGTCCTCGTTAGGGGCCGCCTCGCGAAGTCATGGCGGAAATCAGCGCGATCGCCACGCTTCCTCGCCATCTCGCGAGACGGTCCTATCATGTAACGCCACGTGGAGGCGAGTAGCCGCCTGCCACGCTGCGGACGGACGGGCCGATAGGTGGGGCTCGCCATTACCACGCCGCTCCCGAAGCGATCCGCTGTGGCCGAGGGCGG